>BGPR01018926.1:0-30083 GCA_013235015.1 Araneus ventricosus | reverse complement strand
AGAAAAATAATACAAATCAACTCTAAGGTAGCAGTAAAACATCTCAAATCCAAGATGACGCAATATCAAGAAGGAGGGGAACAACTCAACTTGAGGTAAGGGAAAAGGAGGAGCAGCAGGAGGGAACAACTCAACTCTGTCTCACGAGTGGGGGGCTATACTATAACGATTATTGTCTTAAACCCAGTTGAGCACATTTGGAGAGAACTAGAGGTTAGAGTTCGAAAACACGACAATAAAACGAAAAGTAAACTAAAAACGGTGCCATCCCCAGAATGGAGGAATATTGTTGGAAAAAATTACAAAAGAAAGAGCAGTGCACTCAATGCCCAGATGTTTGAAAGCTGTTGTGGATGCTATAGAATATCCAACTAAGTATTAAAATTACAAAAATATTGCTGCATTTACTCATAAGTAATGATTTATTGAACAAACATATAACTTTTGTGAAGTAGCTTTTCGCTTACGTTTTCATTGTTGATTTTCTGAAAAATCTTTCTTATTTATTCTGTATTCAAAATACTTTGTGTAATTATGTGAAAAATAAAACTCCTTTTGTGAAATATCAATTTTTATTAGTAAACTAGCTGTACCCTGCCACGCTTTGCTGTGGCACATTATGGTTGCATGGATGAGAAATGAGGAACTTTCATAATTGAACTTTAGAGCCTGACAGTAGGTACAGACATGACTCATCTGTCCAATGACAGCATGTCGACTTGAACTATAATCAACAGCTGGATTGTACCGGAATGCAAGACGATGGTATTGCAGATTCAGATCTGCTGTTCTTTGGGTACGTGTTCCAGCTATCCTCACCCTTTCGCGTTCATTCCGTTGATAACGAACCAATTCTGTTGCGACGTTTGCGAATTTGTCAGTGCGATGCAAGGGAATAAGATCATTATTGTAAACAACGCCATCTATTGGCAAGTAGCGGTAATGACCGTTGAAAAAGCTGTTTTATTGCAGTCGCAGTACAACGCCATCTACTGGCAAGCAGCGGTAATGACAGTTGAAAAAGATGTTTTCTTGCTGTCGCAGGTATGTTACTTACGCAAGAAATAGATAAAAACAATCTTTGAAGCGGGTTGTATATCGTGTCAAAATTTGAGCTAAATCGATGCAGAACTTTTTGAGTTTTTGAAACGTACACAAACCAACATAACATTTTTATATATTTTTATTGGTAAATAAATCACCGTTTTGACGGATTTTATGGGAAACACTGTATGAGAGTCGCCATAACTTATTCTAAAGTGCAGAGATTTTTTTTGGTGCTGTTTAGCAAGCATTAAATGCGTGTGATCGCCTTGAACAAGTTCAGTCGACTGGATATAAACAAATAGATCGTCGCTTAGCAAGCAACGCCACCTATCACAATTTTTTGAAATTTCAAAGAGGAAATTTCAAATGAATTTTTCGCAACTAATGTCGAATATTTCTGAATTTTTAAGACCTACTTTGAACATGAGGCCACATGTTCCAAACAGATGTGAAAAATTTTTTTTAGAAATATTCGTTATCGGTCGCGAAAAATTCATTCGAATCTTCCTCTTTGAAATTTCAAAAAATTGAGATAGGTGGCGTTGCTTGCTAAGCGACGATATTCATCCACAGTTCTTTTATTAAGGCCGCATACCAAATATCATCCATCCAGCCCATTGTGTTTTTGAGTTATCGCGTATATAGGCAGACAGACAAACGGACGGACAGAAGTAATTCCAGAAACGGGTTTCTCGGATTACGGGAGTTGAATCGTAGAGATTCATAACAATCTCAAAGTCCAATGTTTTGCCTACTTTATTAGTCTTTCTCTTTGTTAAACGTGGTCACGGTGACCTAGAGGTAAAATCTTGGCTTCGGGGCCCAAGGGTTCCAGGTTCGAAATTCGATTCCCCTGTAGATCCGCCGTGTATGTAGGCCCGCTGCTGCTCAAATCAAACGGAGAGGGTTCAAACGTCCTGGTGCGGTGCGCCAACTTGGATAGGAGGTGCCAGCTCAGGCATCGCCCTCGCCGTCCGACCGCAGTTCAAAAAGACGGTCCGTCGCAAAATAGTCATCGTGTTGCTTCAAAAGGGGACGTTAATATTGTTACAAACATGGAAAGTCGCTTCCCAGCAATGCGAGCCTTATGGTTGGGAAGAGAGCTGCACAGGAGTAAGTAGGGAATGACTGGCAGCAACCAGGCCTAGACGACAAACTTGGCGACCATCTTAGCGACTTTGGCAACGAAATATGGGATCTCAAAGGTGCTGGAATTTACCTGATATCTCTATTAGGATAGAAGATACACTTGAATGTACTAGATGATTCCATATGACGTCAGGGCCTGCCGGGATGGACTATATAAGGGGCGGACTTGGATCAAGGAATGAGTGAATGTTGATCGATTGAGTTTCGTCTGCAGAGCGAGCTAAAAAGCCGGTGAGTTGAGCGCTATTGAAAGTACTGTTATTGTCGTTAATTGTGATTTGCTGACTGTTTGTTTTGCTACATCTCTTGCTAAAGTGCTGAACTGTCATTACCTGTCAACTGTTATCTGTTTACGTTGCTAATCTGTGCAAGATCAATTGTTTCCTTTTACCTGTGCTACGTGTTTTCCTGCATATTTGTGAATAAACCTACATTCTCCATTATCCTGCGTGTTGGACTGTTTACACCATGCACCCACAGAACGATTTTTTTAACAATATAACCAAAGTGTAACTGGGAATTCCAGCTTCTATGGCCATACAAAAATACCTACCTCATAAAATATTCGAGGAAAAGGATCACCAGCTCTCTGATTGACGTTTTACAATTTTGCAAATCGGTGCCTTTTCAAAATAGGATTTTGTACGTCATCTTTCTCCATCCCTGATAGTGTACATGATTAATTTTATCGATTAAATTATGTAAAAATTATTTTTTCGGCATCCTTCTATATATTTATTAAAAACAATAATGTTCTCCATGCTTAAATTAATACAATAAAACGTACAAAAACGCTTTGTATTTTATTTAACATTTTTAAAATTATTTATTTGAGTGACGCCAAAATATGTATTTTAATTTGTAGTATAAGATATAAATGTTTATGTAACAATTCGAAAAAGATGTCTGAAGAGCTAAAAGCTGTAATCATACTTTTACTTTTAACAAATCTAAAATTATAATTAAATATTTTTTTTTGTTTCTGAATTAAAATAAAATCAGTAGAGTAAATTCTTTGTCGCCCTTAAGCTACAGCCCCATTTGCCCATCGGATAAGATAGTTCTGGTAGGAAATTACCACAAATTTACAAGGGTAGGAAATATAATAGTGGCAACCATATAATTACCGCTAATACAGCATAGGTACTTGCTCTAAACATTTAATAGTTCTTCGATGCAGTCACCAGATGCACCACAACTTATTGTCAGCGATGTGAAAGCAGTATAATACCTGAAGCAATACCATTTATGTTGATGGCTCGGATGGAGCGGTCTATCGCTGTAAGGATCTCTGGTACAATTCTATAACGAGTGCCACGAAATGGCTCCCTCATCTATGGATTCAAATCATCTGTTTTTCGGTTACGAGGAGTTGGATACAAACGATGCAATTTCTGCCATACTCAGTACAGGCGTTCCTTCACAATGTACGAGGCGTGTCCGGAAAGTAAGTACCGTTTTGGAAAAACTCGCATAAAAAATGTTTTTTCAAAATAAAATTTATTTTTACATGAAAGAGAATTTCGTAAACTATTTTTCTACATAGTTACTACCATTGTTCAGACATTTGTCATGGCGAGATACCAACTTGTCTACACCCTCTTCAAAGAAAGATGCCGCCAGTGAAGACAGCCACTGCTGAACACTGTTTTTTGCGTCGTCATCGCTGCCAAAGCGCCTACCTCTAAAATCACGCTTCAAGTTCAAGAACAAACCCAAGTTTCATCACCGGTCACAATTTTGTTTAGGAATTCATTACCCTCTTCACTGCATCGGGTACGAAATTTCAAAGCACTGCCAAGTCACTTCGTTTTGTGGACATCCGTTAGCATTTTCGGAACTCAACGGGAACACAATTTGCTATAATTTAAGCTATTTGTGAACACTTATTGTTCATCCTTATTGTGAACAGTCTGTTTTCACGAATTTTCTCATTCACTTTTGCAACCAACCATCATTGACAACAGAAGGTCGCCCACTCCGTGCTTCGTCATGAACATTGGTGCGTCCATCATTAAATTGTCGAACCCACTTTCTAACCATTCCATCAGTCATTACATTTTCACTATAAATCTCTACAAGTTGACGATGAATTTCAGCTGGCTTAACTTTCCTTGCGTTCAAAAACCGTATTACAGAACGCACTTCACAGTCGGCGGGATCGGCAATCGTCTTAAACATTTTGAACGCTCACTAACACATGTAAACACAACACAATCCGTCTGCAATGGCGTCAGTGGACAGACAATGAACCAGAGACACGTGTGCACATGCGCGGAACTGCGACACTAGCGCTGCGGTGGCTGTATAACGAAACGGTACTTACTTTCCGGACACGCCTTGTATATGTGTATGTTCCTTCACCCGGCTTTGATAGTGCAAAGCTACTTCACAGTTTTAGACTTCCGACTAGCGCACTACGTTTCACTACGCATCATGGCTACTGCACATAGGTTGGGTCAGGGCCGGATTATTAAATAGGCAATGTAGGCAACCCTATGGCACCCCCAGAGCTGGGGAAACCCCGAAGCCTCGATAATTTTTTTCTGGTACTTTCAAATTAATTTAATTTTGTGCCTAATTTACAAAAGCCGCGTACTCAAACTTATTCAAATTAAAATCAAGTTCTTTTAACCCTCTGAACACTAAGGGTTCTCAAAATCTGAGTATAGTTGCATACGGAGGTTTGTTTACTAATGGATGGGTGAAATAGACTTGCCCAGCCCGTTTTCCCTTTTCTCCTCACTATGGGTGGTGGAAGATGTGAACGGAAGTCTTTTCATCTCTTATCTCTTCTCCAAGGGGTCCCTTAGACCACTCGCCCAACTGCCGTCTCCCCTCTTTCGGAAGAGTAACCGGCCGAAATCCGCCCCATTAGTATGGAAGTTACATGGCCGGTTACGGTCGGCTTAGGAATCAGAGGGTTAAACTTTGGAACATTATTCGAACAACGTTTCTAGTTAATTGCTTTCTGTTAATTTTATATTATGTTGTTTTATAATTCTAAAAATATATGTTGCTTTATATAATTGTGAAACTTCCGATCCTATATTGAAATAATATATAGATTGTGGGTTTTTTTCACTGATTGTATAAAATTACTTACAAATTTTAATTTTGTTTTTCTTAATATGCAATATACTGAAACGAACTCTCTTGAAAATGTTCTCCAATGTTTTTGTATTTCACTTTGTCAAAATTGGCTGCTAAAATTGGTTAAATAGACACTAAATTAAAATCAATACAAGAATATTTCGCTTAGAAATTGATGTGGGGGGATGGAGAAACGAGGCTTCCATTGTCTAAGGGCTCCTAGGGGGCTTAATCCGGCCCTGGTTGGAGTGGACAAGTCCATTTTTGCAAAATAGGTTGAGATTAGAACTAATGTGTGGCATAAGTTGAATATGCTAATTCGTTTTATGTCTTGCATACATCTAAGGTGCCACCATTAAATTTCTAACACTTGAAAAGAGCTTCTTCTATAATATGGCACCATTAAAGTTAACTCTTTGTATTTGTATTGTTACTTATTTTTTCCATCACTTTGTTTCCTTTAAGAACTCTTTCTTCTGACATAAATATTATGTCACCGAGTTCGCGTCACCCAGTGTTGTGTCACCTCATCTTTTCTGGAATAAAACAAAATACACTATACTACATTTGAAGATCGGTATGACATGCTGACAGTGATGTGTCACCGCCTACGTTCCCCCTCTACGTCTAGCTAACAAGAATGCTGGCTCTGGTGTTTGAGCTGGATTAGATAAACAGAGATGCTTTACTAGTACAAATTTTAGTGTAAAAAATTTCACTATTTCTTTATTAAAAAATATAGAAGATTGTTATTCCCCTTATTGTTATAGAAGATTGTTATTCCCCTTATTGTTATAGAAGATTTAATTATTCTCCTGGATTAAGCGCGAAGCAACGAACAACTTTATTTATCGAACACAGTAAGACACCGTTTATACGTCTTTCGAGGGACTGACGTAAAATGACGTATAAATGAAAAGGTGTATCATCGAAATTGTAATAAACAATTTTGATTATTACAAATTTAATTCTGTTAATGTTAATTCATTCAAAAGTATTAATTTATTTTTAAAGATAAAGAAAGTACTAGAATAATACTACATATTATGGAAATGAATAGTTAAATTTTAAAATAGACATTTAAGCATTAAAGTGAAAAAATTCGTATCTTTATGGCATATCTTCTAATTGTACATTTCTTACAAGAAGCATCCAGGTAGGCGTTTAATTAAAATAATTTTTAATCGACATGTTTATTGTCTGTGTGAGCATTAAGTAGAGCATTATGAATCGAATTAAATTTATTGAAATGCTTTCCAACTTGTATTTTAACAAAAAAGAAGTTCGAAGATTTTCAATGCAGTCCATTGCGTCTTTAAAGGAAGGTGGAACAACTTCTTCGCTTTCTTCTCCATCATCGCTTAAACTGGCACCAGACAATTTGTCTTCTATGAATTCATTCACTGTGAAAATTTCCAAAGCCATGATTTCTTTATCACAGGTCAACTGTAGAAAGAGGGGAATGTTTACGTTTTAGAAAGGGAAAAACGACGTACAATCGAAGCTTTGCGTCGTATAAACGAAGCACTTTTTCATACAATGAATACGAATGATTCGGGACTGCGATGAGACGGCGTATAAATGTAAACGACGTATAAATGAGAAACTTATAGACGATGCTTTACAGTATTTTGTTTTAAAAATTAATGTTTTGATTCCGTGGAGCCCCTAAAACTGAGATCCGGGGCATCTATACCCCTTGCCCCCGGTCCCTACGCCACTATTTGGATTACTGTATCCACCCACCAAACGACAGAAATAATTACAATCATTGTTTTTTTTTTCGGATTTTGGGAGATGCGAAGCGTGAGGATTCATCAAATTCTCCAGATGGAATTTTTTGTCGATTATAATACTGTTACGAACATGTAATGGCGTTTTCCCACAATGTTAGTCTTATGGTTGGAAAGAGACATTTACAGAGGTTCTGTTACGAACATGTAAAGGCGTTTTCCCACAATTTTAGTCTTATAGTTGGAAAGAGACATCTACAGAGGTTCTTGCTACCAATCGGGGAATGGAGGCCAACGACCCGAACTTGGCGACCATTTTGGCGACTTCACGACAAATTTGGAGACTTTGGCGACAAAATAAAAGTCCTGAAAAAATGCTGTAATTTTCTCGATATCTCTTTTAGGGGCGGAAATATACAGAATTTTCTAGATGATTCTATGTGACGTCACATCCTGTTAGGAAAGGTATAAAAACCCAGGAGTTGCTCAGATAAGACACTCGTCTTTAAACGTCTGCGAAGTTCAAAGAACGTCTCTGGAGACTTGTTCGCTTTGCGAGTTGGTCAGCTGTTAGACGCTGAGCACTATGGTGATTTCCTGTCTGCTTGTACTGCTAATTTGCGCAAGTGCTGTTTTTAATGTTTCCTCCACCTCGTGTTTTCCGAATTATTTTAGAATAAAACGTCTTTCTCCATTATCCTGCTTCTTGAGCAGTTTTCACCGTACACACACAGGGCGATTTTCGTAACAATACTTTTCCTTTTTATACTGCATATGCGAGAAAGTGAAAAACAAATTTGTACAGATATTATAATTGAAATTTCTTGAACGCAACTTAAAAGTCTGGCATTTTACAGATTAAGTTATGTGCACAACATTGCACAACAGCCGTGTTTAAAATGCTCCTTTTTATCTTTTTTCAATCAGAAACAGAGTATCTGGTTAACATATTACTTAAGAAGCTTGATGCAAATTGTCGCAAGATTTATCTCCAATTGAAGACTTTCATCCCAAATGAATAGTTTCTAAGAACTGAACATTTATTTTTCTTTGATAAAAATGTCGCACAAAAGCAACCCATTCTTGCAAAAGTGTAACAAACACACGGCAGAAACTGCGCTATTTACACGAAAATGACGAATTGCGAATTCTAATACATAATGCATCTGCGCTTCATACATAACCGTAGAAAAAGAAACCCAAAAGAAGAACCTCAAACATCTGCATTTAAAACAGCTCATTGTCTGAATTCGAATCGAAATCCGATTTGGAAGAGACTCGTCCGATGCAGTTCCCGAAGTGGAGGTTTTTGGGAGGTTCTTTATTTTTTCCCTCTCTCTTTCTATTCATTTCATTTGTAAGTGGAAAGAATTATCTTATTTTCGCCATTCTAAAAACTGTTCTCTTTGAATTCGATTACCTGTAAAGGGAGAAATTTTAAAGGAAATATGCAAATTGAAGCAAAAAATCTAACAAAACGGTTATTTTAGTTCATACAAAGCTTGTTTCGTTAAAAAATAATGTAACAGTATAGGCTTGGAGCCTAATGAAATACATAAAAGTAATTTAATAAATAAAATCAGCTGCATTTAGTTTTTTGTGTGTGTGTTTCATAAATGCCAGACTATGCACAAAGAAAATATTAAAATCTCACACAGCTGAGTATTTTAATCCATCCAAAACTTCCTTCTTAAAAATAATCATACAGTATAGGTTTGGGGTCAGAACGAATAAATAATAATTTGTTAAGCAGCTGCATTTAGTAGTTTATACATGTTTCATGAACACCAGACAAAACAAAACATAAAACTCGAACGTAACTGTGTATTTCTAAAGCTTGATTCATTAAAAATAATGATACGTTATAGGTTTGTAGCCTATTTAATAAAGAAAATCAGCTGCGCTTAGTTTTTTGAGTGTGTTTATAGACACATAAGAAAATGTTAAAATCTTTCCAATCCATCCAAAACTTGCTTCTTAAAAATAATGATACAGTATAGGCTTGGAGCTTATTTAACAATGAAAATAAGCTGCATTTTTTGTGTGTGTTTATAGACTATATATAAAGAAAATGTTAAAATCTTTCCAATCCATCTAAAACTTGCTTCTTAAAAATAATGATACAGTATAGGTTTGGGGACAAAACGAATAAATAATAATAATTTACTAAGCAACTGCATTCAGTTGTTTATTTGTGTTTCATGAACACCAGACAAAACAAAGCATAAAAATCGAACATAATTGTGTATTTCCAAAGCTCGATTCTTTAAAAATAATGATACAGTATAGGTTTGCAACCTATTTAATAAACAAAATCAGCTGCTTTTAGTTTTTGTGTGTGTTTATAGACTATACATAAAGAAAATGTTAAAATCTTTCCAATCCATCCAAAACTTGCATCTTAAAAATAATGATACAGTATAGGTTTGCAACCTATTTAATAAAGAAAATGATCTGTGTTTAGTTTTTTGTGTGTGTTTATAGACTATACATAAAGAAAATGTTAAAATCTTTCCAATCCATCTAAAACTTGCTTCTTAAAAGTAATTATACAGTATAGGTTTGGGGACAAAACGAATAAATAATAATAATTTACTAAGCAACCGCATTTAGTTGTTTATTTCTGTTTCATGAACACCAGACAAAACAAAGCATAAAAATCGAACATAATTGTGTATTTCCAAAGCTCGATTCTTTAAAGTAATGATACGGTATAGGTTTGCCATCTATTTAATAAAGAAAATCAGCTGCGTTTAGTTTTTTGTGTGTGTTTATAGACTATACATAAAGAAAATGTTAAAATCTTTCCAATCCATTCAAAACTTGCATCTTAAAAATAATGATACAGTATAGGTTTGCAACCTATTTAATAAAGAAAATCAGCTGTGTTTAGTTTTTGTGTGTGTTTATAGACTATACATAAAGAAAATGTTAAAATCTTTCCAATCCATCCAAAACTTGCTTCTTAAAAGTAATTATACAGTATAGGTTTCGGGACAAAATAATGATACAGTAAAAAATAATGATTCAGTATAGGTTTGGGGACAAAACGAATAAATAATAATAATTTACTAAGCAACTGCATTTAGTTGTTTATTTGTGTTTCATGAACACCAGACAAAACAAAGCAAAAAAATCGAACATAATTATGTATTTCCAAAGCTCGATTCTTTAAAAATAATGATACAGTATAGGTTTGGGGACAAAACGAATAAATAATAATAATTTACTAAGCAACTGCATTTAGTTGTTTATTTGTGTTTCATGAACACCAGACAGAACAAAATATAAAAGTCTAACATAACTGTGTATATCCAAAGCTTGATTCGGTAAAAATAATGATACAGTAAAAATTTGGATCTTAATTAAATAGATAAAAGTAATTTAATAAAGAAAATCAGCTGCGTTCAGTTGTTTATATGTGTTCCATGAACACCAAACGATACATAAAGGAATCAAAATACAAAAATCTAACAAAACTGTATTTTAATCCATCCACAATGTGCTTCGTTTACGGTAATAATAAACTTAACAATGCAACAGGCTGCATGGATGAAATTTGGTCTGCGGTCGTTGCACCGAAATTGCATATTCCTATCAAATTTTGTACGAAAAACAACAACTGAAAGTCTGTCCGCTAAGCCGTCCGTGTGGTCGCGGACGTGACAGCAGAATCCTACATGGATGAAACTTGGTTTGTGGTCTTGTTTTGGCTTGTGGTCATAAATACTTTCTCGTATACTTCGTATACGAGAAAGTATTGTAATCGTCAAAAATTCGAATTCGAGATGTTGATGAATCTCCACGTTTTAGACCTCCAAAACACAATTATGCCTGTCTGTCTGTCTGTGAACCCGATAATTCGAAAACTAGTAGAACTAGAAAGATGAAATTTGGAACGTGCTCTTTACACATCATTTGCAGGTTTCTATCAAATTTTAGACAAAATCCGTCCACAGGAAATCTGTCTCTCCGTCTGTACTTATTCATGTGAATACGATAACTCAAAAACTTAAATATCTAGAAAGATCAATTTTGATACACAGTTTTATCATCAGGAATGTAGGTCAGTATCAAATTTTGGACTAAACCGTCAAAGGGTTGACTGTCTGTCGGTCTGTGTAATCACATACTTGTGAACACAATAACCCTTTTACATAGATAAATAAAATTTGATATGTTGTCTTCTTATCTTAATTTTAGATCTGTTTCCAATTTTGTTTCCAATCGGTTGAAAAAAGGCTTTCAAATTGCATATTCTGTTTCTTTACCATTCTACGTTGCGTTCTCACCGCCCCTCCTGTTTTAGAGATCGTCCATGTTACTTCCGCCATGTGCATTTTTTCCCCACATGCGTTCGGGTGGATACGATAAAGTTTTGGGGAGACCACTCCCGCTGGTTTTAGATCTGCATCAGAGTTTGGACTTAGTTTTGTCGAAAAGAAACGCCCAAAATCCTTACTCGGTTTTCTTCACTACGTCGAGGAGGAATCGCCATATCCATAGTGAAGTATGAAAACATTATCATCCTGAATCCATGTTTGGAAGGATCACTCGACAAAAATTACAAAACATATATTTATTCTTCGCAGCCAACAGATGGCGCCTCGCCACCGGGAGAATTTCACTTCTCCTTCTTTGGCGTACTCTCTTCAACCAGAATACGTCACCCAGTTGGTTGAGGGCGGAGAGATAAAACACGTCATGCGTGTGCCTCTTGGTGATTGGACGAGAGCGAAGCACTACAACTATAATACGAGGTACAAACCTATTAGGTTATTAAGCTGTCAGAGCCCTCCGCGCAAATTCGGTCGCGCCGCTCCAAAACCCGTCGTGAGTGCGAAATTCCGATGAGAATTGGCGTGATGCGGTCGAAAAGTTTGGATTTTCATCTTCGTCCATTAAGCGGGACATTCACCGCTGTTTCACTCCACATTTTTTGGAACACAAGAAGGCAAAAGCTTTTGTCAATGTAAGAAACCGATGAAAATTGGCGTATATATACAGTCTGATAGAATTCCAACGAGTTTGGTTATCCATTGGAATGAAAGGCCATAAAAATGAAATATAAGTCTTCGGGGAGGGCGATAAATCACCCGTGTGTGGGAGGAGCTTTGGGGAGGGGGAAGGGGAGTTGCGGTTAGATTGAAGAAATCAGGGCGGGTATGGGAGGGTGATATGTGGAAATCCCCCGTGTGGGGTAGGGTTTGTGGGAATCAGTCTGGCGGAAGGAGGAGTGCGGGGGAATCGTGCACTTTGGAACATCGTAAATGACTCGCCTAAATATATCGACTGGAATGAGTGGAATACAAACCAGTTGTTGTTACAAATGGAATAGATTGCACTACTTGTGAATGTCCAGCTTTATTCATTTGGAGTGTTGGGTCCTAAAACCTAAAATGATACCGTGGGAACAGGGGGAGCGAGGCTCTCTCACAAAATGTTCCCCCGGGGGGGGGGGGGCGCTCTCCCAAGGGTCCCCTTTTGAAAGAGGGAGGGAGAGTAGCGGTAGGCAGGAGTGTCGAACTCGCGACACACAATGAATACTTTTGTGGCCCAGCAAACATAACAGTATGCAACACAATTTTTAATAAAAATTTCAAAGCCTAATTTTTAAAACCCCTAATTATCCTTTATTATTAATAACAAACCACAACATTACTAATTAATAGATGTGTTCCATCGACGTATTCATTCCCCGCCACTAACAGCGAATATTTTAGCAGCCTATAATTAAATAAATCTTCTGGAAGAAAGATTTCCTTGTCTTCTTCGATTTTCTCCGCAGGTATAGAATCAATATCTAACCGAACGCAAACGGACGTAATACAGATCCAGTGCCTTTCAGACTTGAAGGTAAAATTCAGTGTAGTTGGAGTGCCTGAATTTAACAAATATTTGCCATCCAGGTTTCAAAATATTCGAAAAATGGCATATGGAATTATATTAGTGTCTCCCTACAACGAAGTCTCCCTACAGCCAATTTTTCCCTGCAACGAAATTTTTAATCGGAATGTTAAATAACATTCAAAATATTCTCCATATAACGAAGTGGTTGTCTCCCTATAACGAATTTTTTCAGACCTTTATATTTTCGATTTTTGTCATTTTTGAAGAAAGTTGCTAATTTCTGCGCAAACAAATCGCTCACACGTGCCTGTTTCTGGAACCACTCTCATTGTCCATTAAAGCGATAACACATAACAATAGAATGTTATGTGAAGGATAATGCAGTTGTGGGGACATGGGTTTCTACAACATTTCTACGGGTCAAGATTCCAAGAATCGGGATGGAGTGGGGGTGGAAACAGCAATTGGATGTGACAATACGTATTTTATGTTTATTCGTACTAGTAGATATTATTCTCTAAATTGGTGAATTGTCTTCACTTTTGAGCATTTTGTTTATACAATAAAAATTAGTATAATTTTAACAAATTTATAATAAATATTACTTCATTTTTAATTGAAAGTCATAATTAAATATTTTTGAACTTATCGCACATACTAAAAGGTTTGTAAAATTTACTTAAATAACTGCAAAAATCTCTAATTTCCTTATAACGAAATTTTCTCTATAGCGAATTTTTCAACTGGAACCAAGCGATTTCGTTATATGGAGATTCTACTGTATTTGCATGTTTGAAAGTAGTAATTGGTGTGAGTTGTTATTTTCACTTTAGAAAGGGAATTAGTCTCCTGTAAAATCCAAAAATACTGATATTCACTTCCGATCAGTTTTGAAAGTAACCACTTCAGACAAGATATCCTGCGAAATAGCAAATATTTTAGCAAAGAAGAGATGACAAGAGTCAAGAAGGAAACCTTAACGTCACCGTTTTTTATTCTGTATTTTCGAAATAAACCTGCGGTAATTTTTTGCAACCCACATAAACATAGACCTCGATTATTTGGCCCGTGTTAGTATTGGAGTTTGACATCCCTGCGCTAGGGGACAGGAGTGATCGCTTGCATGGAACCACCGTGAATGACCCACCTAAATGGATCGACTGAAAACTGGAATGGTGTTGGAGTGCTGCCACGCCATTAGCACGGTTGTGAATGCCCAGCTTTACACGGGAGAGTCGAGAGGAGAACACTCCCGCTGGTTTGAGTTTAAGATTGAAGAAGTTCAAAATCAAACCTTAATTGGGTAATTTTCCAATCATAAATTAGTTCCTTTCCATAAGACAAGAAATAAGAAATAATAAGAAATACAGAATAAGAAATAATACCATTCGGTACATTCACGTACATAGAAGTGATTTTAAAACAGTGAATTTCTGAAATTAAACACTATAAAAACTTAATAGCGTTATTATTTTCTTGGTAAATTATCGTCTGCAAATAATATTACTCATATAATATAATAATATTAATTATATTAATATTATTATATAATTTTTAATAATTCATAAATATCATAATAATATTTTATGCAATACAATATGCATATATTAGCATAATATGGGATATATAAGCTTATACATAATATAATTATTACTATTATTATATAGTGAATAATTATTTCACTATATAATAATAATATAATGATTATATATTAAAATACGTGAAAAAATATATATTCTATGGAATTAATTTTTTTGTCTCACTTCAGTATGGAGGG
Organism: Araneus ventricosus; assembly: GCA_013235015.1. NCBI lineage: Eukaryota > Metazoa > Arthropoda > Arachnida > Araneae > Araneidae > Araneus > Araneus ventricosus. The sequence continues at coordinate 15,434 of BGPR01018926.1, read as the reverse complement.
AAAGAGATAAACTAGAGTTCTATTTATCGATATATTTAATAGCGTCGACATAGACAGTGAATTTCTGCAATTAAACACAATAAAAACTTAATAGCGTTATTATTTTCTTGGTAAATTATCGTCTGCATCATTTATTTATTTATTTGCGCGCGATCGCATGTGTGTATACTAGGTGTATCGTATACTAGGGTATTGTTGCTTCCGAACAACGAACTCTTTTTTTCTTTAACTTATAAGGTCAAACGATTATTTTTTATGACCTTCCATTACAGCTTTTTGTGCGGGGATTTAAAATTTTCTCAACTTAATCACTTTCTTCAGGCTGTTAATTCGCCCATTTTACTTATTTTTTTCCCCTCTCTTGAAACCAGATTTAGGAAGAATGGGATCAAAGCTTTTGGTGAAAAAAAATTATCTCTTTATGTCTGTAGTAAAAAGGATTTGCTCGCAAATTTAAGAATTAAAATGCTTTTGAGGAAAGATATTTTAATTTAAAAGTTCATTTTATATTAGCACTCAGATATAGCGATTTTTTTACGATGCTGCAGTCGAATGGAAGTTAAAATCTTTCATAATATTTTGAAAAAGCTTCGCGCGAAGTGAATTTCGCTTAATTAGCTTTCCTTTTCACGTCAACATCTGTGTCTAATGATAAAGTTTCAACAATTATCATAAGGGGAGTTTTCTATTTTTTACTTTCTCTTATAGGAAGTGTAGAAAGCATTGTAATCGACAAAATAAAATTCGATGTCGAGATAGCGATTTTTTTACGATGCTGCAGTCGATTAGAAGTTAAAATCTTCAATCATTTTCGCACGAGGTGAATTTCGCTTCATTAGCTTTCCTTACCACGTCAACATCTGTGTCTACTGATAAAGTTTCAACAATTTTCATAAAGGGTGTTTTCTTTTTTTTCTCCTTTCTCGTATACGAAGTGTAGATAGTATTATAATCGACAAAATAAAATTCGATGTCAAGATAGCGATTTTTTTACGATGCTGCAGTCGAATAGAAGTTAAAATCTTTCATCATATTTTGAAAGAAGCTTCGCACGAGGCAAATTTCACTTCATTAGCTTTCCTTTTCACGTCAACATCTGTGTCTAAAGATAAAGTTTCAACAATTATCATAAGGGTGCTTTTTTTCTTTTTTTTTTTAACTTTCTCGTATACGAAGTGTAGAAAGTATTGTAATCGACAAAATAAAATTCGATGTCGAGATTTCTATGAATCCCAAAAACCTAAAAATAACATTTATGATTTTAAGTCTGTCTATCTGCGAAAGCGAAAAGTCAAGAACACAACCATCTAGGTTAGAGGTTTCCAACCTGTGGTACACGTATCCCTGGGGGTACGCGAAGGACTTAGTTGGGGTACGCGAAATCTAGGTTGGTAATGGAGGAAACAAAGAAACATAAGGAATTAAAAAAGTTTCAGAATTTTGTTTCCCCTAGTTAATATTTGGTATTAATCAACTATACAACTTGAATAGTTGATTAATACGAAGTGTAATTTTTAGCCAACCTTATAGATTACAAAACTGATTTCATTTGCCTTGGCGTTGAATTAATACTGTTGTGAAAACGGAAGAAAATGTCAAATAAAATTGAAGTCCAGCAGATGTTATTAATTCGAGTCATTTAACTCTTAAGCTTTAACATTATTGATAAAAACTTCTTTGCGTAGACAGATGGTTGGTGTGGGGGGAAGGATATGACAGGTGTTACAGGTCCCCCACTTCTGTCTTCGCGGTCTAGCGCATTGGCAGGATTCGCGGTGGAAACCGTGAAGTCTACTATCAGCTACATCACAGCCACTCTTACAGGCCCAACATCCTCTTTGGAGACCCCCAGCCACTCCCTTGACACTAGGGACACGCCTTCCCGAGACAGTCACGTGCGCGTAGTCATCGCTCTCTGGGGGGATATGACAGTAGGGGGTACGCGAAAATATAAAAACTAATCGAGGGAATAAAGATCGGGAACCCCTGACCTAGGTGGATGAAGTGTGGCAAATTATTTTATCGCCAAGCGGGTAAATCTGTGTCACTTGATGGGCGAAATTCGCCAAAATGTTGACTGTTTGTCGATCCGTCGGTTCATTTGTATGTGAGCACGGTAACTCGAAAAAGAACCAAGTAGTAGCAATGAAACCTGGTGTCACAATCCACTTCAAACTTTGGGTAGAATCGGTCAAATGCACACTCAATTCTCTTCACAATGACACGAAACTTAAAATGAATTGCGGGTGATCGCGATTCTTCACGTCTTAGACCTCAGATTACGTTACGTGATTCCTCATGTAAAAATCTCAAATTTAGTTTTTTAACGTAGATATACGTCTCTCCACAGTGGTGTAATGGGGTGTGGGGAAAGGAAAAAATTCTGATGCTTTTCGTGGTATTTTGTAACGCTTATAGATCCTCAACCAAATAACATAGAGAGTTGGTTTTAGTTCCATTTAACAGAGAAAGGTAGACATTGAAGATTGCAAAAATAATTTCAGAATTTGTAATTATGGTTTAGTCACAGTCTAGTCGCAAAATTGGTGAAAATCTCGAAGAATTTTGATGACGTCACAGCGACCGATGCGCGCGCACGCATCGGTTGTGAGCGGTATATTAATTGGATTTTAACAGATTAATAATTAATTCATTTCAAATTAATTCATTCATTCAGATTAATTCATTTGACAGAGAAAGGTCATAAAGCATAGGTAATAGGTCAAAGTCACATAGAGCTACTTTAGTCACAGTTGAGTAACTGTCCTTAATGAATTATTATTAACAATTTTTGATTTAATTTAGCTGTCCTTTCCATCGATTTAATTGAGTTGAGTTGGTTTTAGTTTCAGTTAACAGAGAAAGGTCATAGAGCATAGGTCATAGATCAAAGTGACATAGAGCTATTTTAGTCACATAGAACTACTTTAGCCACATTAAGTCACAGTGGAGTAAGGCAAGTAAGTCTAAGCCCCTCAATCCCAGCGGCCGTTTTGCAGAGACAGCCTCCCGTCGATTTTTCTTTTCTTTTTTGAAGCGAAGCTTCTTAACGCAGGTTTCGGAATGGAGGAACACCATAGAAATTTTGACCATCACGAACGGAACTACGTCACACCAGTGGAGGCGCATCGTTGCGCAAACGTATTACATATGCTCTCGTAGACTGTGTGTTTAAACCCGTTGATACGGAATACGCGCATGCGCTCTGTTAGAGAATAGACTGTATACTTTTGTTAAAGAGAAATTTCACGTAACTACAACAAACGTTGACGTCATCACAAACCGATTGTTTCCATGATAGAATATGATGATTAGATTAGATTTTTTTGTTTCTATATGCTGATTAATAAAAATGTAAATAATTTCTTTTTTCATTAACTGCTTGTACACCTTATATTTTTTTATATGTCCTAGTCATAAATCAGAGGCGGCCCGACGTAACTTTACAAATCGGGCAAGGCAACAATATGGCGCCCCCCCCCATCTTCCAGCTAATATATGTTTTAAATTCTATAATGTCTGTATTCTAAATGTCAAATAAACTTAAAAGTATGCATGTTTTACTTACAAATATGACTTAATTATATCATGATGAGAATTTTTTAACTTCAACTATATTTACCATTATCTAGTGGTCTTATTGAAAGTAAAATAATCTATTCAGCAATTATATTTTAAGAATATGAGACTTTATTTTTACACAGTATTATAAATTCTGTTCAAATATTCACTTTCCTTGCCTTTTTATCTGCATTATCTCCTCAATTTCAATATTCTGCAGAAGGTCTCGTTCATTTGTCACAGTTGCTAACCAACTAGTCTCTCCTGGGATATGGTGTGTCGTGGATACATTTTAATAAGAGTTTCAGTTTAGAAACTCTTCTCTCGTCAGTTAAGGTGGATCTACACTAGGCCATTATTGACGGACAATAGCATGTGCCGTCGCGACAAGAAATTGTCGTTTTTCCCCTCTTTCTGCGCATGCCTGATATTCTTTCCGCGCATGCGTGAATTTAATGTCGATACAGTATTGTCCAGTGTAAGCTCTACTTTACTGTCAGAGTCAGAAAAATCCTCATATCCAATGATCATATATATTAAACCATTCTTTTTTCCCTTCACACTCCCATTTTGGCGCCACTCCGGACTTTGGCGCCATGGGCAGTTGCTCGGTTTGCCCGGGCCTAGAGCCACCTCTGTCATAAATTATAAATAAATAATGAGTTCATATACAGGGTGTCCACACTTATCTTGATCTAGTAGCTAATTTCTAAACAGTTAGAGAAAGAAATGTAGTTCCAATTGGAAAAATGCTTTAAATGAAGGGAAGAATTATAATATATGTTTCTGAGTGAACAAATATATTCCTGAAAAATCTACGAAATCTAACTTTTTATACAGTCCCCCCGGTCCTATCAATCATATTTAGCCAAATATTCTTGACACTCTAATATTTTAGACAGAAAGAGTCCCACTCTTCGGCGACTGAAACTGACCGAGTTATGGAGATTTGAATATCGCTGACATAGACCACTTTACACCATTTAAATAGCCGTCTCGAATACGATCCACCAATTCAATGCCCAACACTTGCTCGAATAGGCCGCGGATTGGTTAAAAATCATGAAATTCAAAGCTCCATAACTTGCTCAGTTTTTGTCGCAGAAGAATGGGATTTTTTTGTTTAAAATGTTTGAGTGTCATAAATATTTTACTAAATATAGCTGATATGACCCGGGGACCGTATAGAAATTTCGAATTCGTAACTATTTCAGAAATATATTTATATACTCAAGAAACATAAAATATAATTCTTCCCTTTATTTAAATCATTTTTTTCAATCGGAACTAACTATACGTCTATCTCTAACAGTTTAGAAATTAGCTATTGGATCAAGTATTGGTTCGAATTCGTAACTATTTCAGAAATATATTTATATACTCAGAAAACATAAAATATAATTCTTCCCTTTATTTAAATCATTTTTTCAATTGGAACTATACGTCTATCTCTAACGGTTTAGAAATTAGCTATTGGATCAAGATAAGTGTGGACAACCCTGTATATTTGTACTTATTATCATTATTATAAATAAATAATTATATAATTTTTATATGTTTCGTTTCATTTGGGGGAGAGAAGAGAAAGAAAGAGAAAAAATAGAGAGAGGTAGAGTGTGATTCTACCATTATACACTCATGTCCATAAATTAATGATAATTCAGAATCACACAGAAATTGAACTCTAAAATAAAAATTTCACCTGTAGAATTATCACAAACATCTTGAAGAAGAATATGCAAATTACAGGAAACCACCAGATGGCGCGGATAGTACGTCACAATGACGAGAGTGTAAGAGAGGGGTATATAAGGAATGGTGGCAAAGAAGTAAAATTGTTCACAAGCGCTTTAAAAGCCTTTCAGTGCAATAACCGCATAGTTATGGCACAAAGGAAGCATTTGGATGATTTTTTTACATAGTAGAATTATCGGACGACTGGAATGTGGACGTACCCAGCTGGAAGTATCCGAGGAACTTGGAATCGCCCAGAGTGTCATCTCCAGGCTTTGGCAACGATTCCAAGATGATGGTAATGTGAGTAGATGTTACAGCACAGGTCGTCCCGAGTTACAACGCCGAATGAGGACCGGTATTTGGCAGTTACTGCCAAAAGAAACAGACGGAGCACAGCATCAGACCTGTCTCGTCAGCTCTCTTCAGCTACCGGTACGACAGTTTCAAGGCAGACCGTGTACAGACGCTTAGGGCACATTGATCTATATGCTCGTAGGCCTGTCAGATGTATTCCACTTACCGCAACTCACTGTCGCCTGCGATTAGCCTGGAGTAGAGAGCATGCATTGTGGACACCGCAACAGTGCTCTTGTGTGATGTTTTCCGACGAGTCCAGGTTTAGTTTGCAGTCTGATTCTCGCCGGACTTTCATATGGAGAGCGCCAGGTACCCGTTACCACCAAGAGAACACCATTGAACGACACCGTTACGGTGGTGCAGGATGGCTCGTTTGGGGAGGAATTATTCTTGGTTCCAGAACTGACCTGCATGTTCAGAGTGTAACGATGACAGGCCACATCTATCGGGATGTCATTCTGGAACAACATGTACGTTTGTTTCGGGGCGCCATGGGTGCTGAATTTCTGTTTACGGATGACAACGCCTGTCCTCACCGTGCAAACATTGTAGAGCATTCAATCGGAGGATATCACCCGTATGGATTGGCCAGCATACTCACCGGACTTGAATCCAATAGAGCATGTGTGGGATATGCTTGGCCGACGAATTGCAGCCCGTCAACCCTCTCCCATCTGTCTACCGGAACTTCGGAGAGCATTGCTTGATGAGTGGTGTAATGTTCCCCAAGATCAGCTTGATAATTTGATGCTCAGCATGCCTAGGCGTTGTAAGGCCTGTATTGCATCGTCCGGGAGACATACTCCGTATTAACCGTCATACTAACCATGTTATACTGTTTTTTGTAAATAGGTTCTTTTTTGAAATTTGCTTCAGGGAGAAAAAATCGCAATTTTTATTAATTATGTCAAACATATAGCATCTGTTTTGCTCTTTACCTTTTGTTTAATAAATAGACTTTACAAATAAGTCAAATTTCTTTTGCTTCTGTCTCTTTCTTTGCCTGAACTTCATTATCCTTAATTTATGGACATGAGTGTACATTTAGTTACGTAGAAAAGAGTAAGAAGATTCGCTTCTATCGTGCGTTCACCGACATACCCGTATTTTTTTCTTTCTTTTTGACGATTACAGTACTTTCTCTTTGTACATTTCTTATACTAGAAAACAACAAAAGTAAAGAAATAACCTGATACAATAGCTTTCAATGAGGATAATAGCACTTTTTTAAAAAACGATCTTCTCGCGGTGGATATTCAAAAGCAGAATTTAATGCTTCATAAAAGCTCTTAAATGTGAGGGCATACACCAAAAGGATCTCATTTATTTTTAGGAAAAAGAAACGGGCTTTCTTGTGGAATGAAATCTGAAGGATATTACCAAACAAGTTAAAAATCTTTGCCTCTATTATAGAGCCGTTATAACATTTTTAAAATTTTACCTTAATTAAATTTGACAATAGTTCTATGCGTGAAACTATCACGTTTATAACATCTATTATTTCCAGGCAGCACCGAAACACGGTTGTCCTTTGGATATTATCAGCGGAGCTTTTAAAGCTTTCATAAACTTTTCATTACACCATATGTGCAGAAATTTGAGAAGAGAACTGTCTTACTTGTTCTGGAAAGAACTTTTATGTTCACGCATTTACCGAAAAGAAATTAAGTTAAAAATGGAAAATTAATAACATTAAAATGGGTTATTTTGAGAGAAAAAAGAAAAAGAATTATCACAATGGAGTTATATACCAGTTTCTATGCAATAACGTAATTACATTTTCCTTCATTTAAGTTAATTAAATCGGATGCAGTTTTAGAGGCGAAGAAATTGGATGTAGATACAAAGTACTCGAAAAACGCGAATCTGACTTTTTAGGGGGATCTTCCGTTAGGAAAAGAAAAATCCCTTTTAAATATAAATTGACTTTCTTTTTTAAATTAATATTTGTTTGTTAGTTTAGTTATACTTTGAGTTTTTCTTTTGTTGTTGTTGTTGTTGTTGTGGTTCTCCCACACGAATAGTCCGTGTTTGATGCCACTGTATTTTACATTGTATGAATATATATGCCTATTTAATCTATTGCATATTGTTACGAACATTGAATATCGCTTCCCAGCACAGTTAGTCTTATGGTTGGGAAGATAGTTCATCAGAGGTATGTATGAGAAATCCTGGGGGAATAAAGCCATTGATCCCCAACCTAGGCAACAAATTTGACTACCATTTTGGCGACTTGGCGACAAATTTGGTGACTTTCGCGACAAAAGGTGGGATCTCAAAAATACTAGAATTTTCTCGATATATCTAGTAGGGCCGTGAGTTTTAGAAACTTATTTTTATACCATAAAAGAGAGAACGGACAATCGAAAATATTAAAAAATTAAAGTATAATCTCTAATGTCGAATTTATAAAAAAAAAATTCCAAGTGACCGTTGGCTAACTGATTTTCTATCTTATCACTGCACCTGTGCATGACTCATGATAGTCGGTCATAAATTAATCGGTAATTCATCGTATCACCCCATTGATATCAACTTTTTGACTTCGACCTTTATTTTTTGCTCTTCACTTGCAAAAGTGAAAGTTGTGAAACAAAATGGAAACCTAAACTTTTTTAGAGGATTTTAAGAGTGAGAACAAATAAAACAGGGGTCAGTTCTTGAATCTCTGTGAAAAAAAAATTCCCAAAAATTATTACCCTTTCTTCCACACCCACCCCTTCCCCGTTCCAAGTGACGCCACTGACTTAGTGACCCACGAGATCCCATTAAAACCAGCGGGAGTGGCCTCCCTGAAACTTTCTTGCATAGGACGTGGGGTGGGTAAATAGCCAGTGGGTAGGTAAATGGTTAACCCGGAGTTTACGGTGCCCGCCTACTTCGTTCCTCTTAGGATCGCCAAATCTTTGCCGCCAAGAACGGCGATGAGAGAACGTTTGTTTTGGTTGCGTCTAGATGTTTTTAACGAGTGACAAGCGCGCATGCGCACAAATTGATCTTTTCACCGGTGTTTTGCTTATCAGGCTATATTGCGCCACGTTTCGATTGGACTGTTTTGTTCAACTCTTCGAGGCAACTGGTTCGAATTTGAATAAAACTTCGTTTTGAATTTTTCGGATGGAATATCGGTTCAGTACAGTGTATGTTATTCTGTGTGCTTCGTTTCTCAATGAATAAGCGAAGCTACGATTATTCCGCTATGCTGAAAGCAAAGCTGCTGATGTTTTTTTAAGTTAAAAAATTTGCCCGGGACATGCTTGAAATGCCGTGCGGAAATTCTCGTTTTCGGAATTTTTTAAAAAATGTAGATTCCTAACATTCAATGAAAAAGCGGAGCTACTACTTTCCTGCTATGGTGAAAGCGAAGCCGCTGATGTTTTTTTAAGTTAAAAAATTTCCTGGTACACACTTGAAATGCCGCAGGCATTGCGCGCTCAATCTCTCGTTTTCAGGTGACGCATGCGCAAGAGAGCAATAAAAAGCGTACTGCACATCCAAAACAGTATTTGGCGACGGCACATGAAATTGCGCCAAGAGGAATTGGCGAGAAGCAGGCCGGCACCGTAAACTCCAGGTTTACCAGGTAAATATTTTTGGGGTATATAACCCGGTATTTACACAAGGCCTGGGTATTTTGGGAAAAAAATTGTGAATGATTATTTAAACTGAAACATATAAAAATTATGCATTCCCCAAAACTTGATATTTCGCAGAAAAAATGTGTCTCGCATAAAAATTGCGCATTTTCGCTGAGGGAACCATAACTAATAAGATTTTATTTAACGTTTTTGAGTAAAAAATTTTATTATAGATATTACGCAAGATTTTACCACATCTCCTGTTCCATCTCGTCTATTTGGAGAACGTCAAAACAAAGTTTCAATTTAGGGGGGTTGCCATAATTTCCGAAAATTGCGTTTGCCACTCCCTACTATTTCCTTCGTAGACCGCGCCAAGGCAAAAGGAAATCATACTGTAAACAACCGCTTGGCGGCAGATTACTGTCGCCAATAAACACACAATAGCAAATGCAATTTTAACCAAATATGCAATGTGAACGCCTTTTTTTAACCGATTGACACAAAAATTTAACTCAAATCTACAATTAAGGTTAGAAGGCCACATACAAAATTTCATTTATCTAAGTAATTTGGTTAAGAAGTTATTATATTCAAAAGTACGCGATTATATAGACCGACAGACAGTCAACTCTATAACGGATTTGGTCTAAAATTTGATACAAACATACCCTTCTGATGATAAAAATGTGTACCAAATTTTATCCACCCAGCTATTCAAGTTTGTGAGTTATCGCGTTCACATTAACACGGACATACAGACAGACAGACTTCCCGAGGAAGGATTTTGTCAAAAATTGGATGTAAACCTACAAATGATGTGTAAAGATCACATATTAAATTTCATCCCCGTAGCCCTCATAGCTTTCGAGTTATCGTGTTCACAGACACACAGCCAGACATAATTCCCAAATTGTGTTTTTCGGACTCAGGGAGGTCTAAAACGTGGAGATTCGTCAAAATCTCGCGTTCGAATTTTTTGACGATTACAATAATTTCTCTTTTTATACTTCGTATACGAGAAAGTAAAAAAGTGAGGGAAAGTTAAAATTTTCGTTAGCAGGTGGCGCTTTTCCCCCTTCTTTTTTTCGTTTAATTACTCATGCTAAATTGAATGGTTCATTTGAGAATTTTTTTTTTTTTCGTTTAACTAAAAACGCTGTCGAAATTCAGCTCCGAACGCTAAGTCTTTTTCGTTCAAAATATCGTTATTATACAAGAAAGTGCACTAACTCACATTATTACTTTTTCTTTTTTCAAAAAAAATGAAAAGAAAAGACAGAATAAGTAAAATTTCAAAACTCTTCTCAGATTTTGGTGCAGCGCCACCTATTGAAGAAATTTTTAACTGTTTGTCCTTTTCCCGCTTTTCTCAGAGCACATCACTTGTCCTACTTTGAAATTCTGTTCCGTTTGGAATCATAGAACCTGGTCTAGAGGCGAACAACCCTGTATATTTCGCATACGAGAGAGCGGAAAAAAATTTTATTTCTTTGATAAGTAAACTATTAAGTTAAGGTTTTCTAAAGAAAGAATACAACTTGATATTTCCTCGAATTTAATAACGAGCCAGAATCCTGGTGCTGACAGGGCGATAAGAATTCATCAACTCATGGTCACTTACGACGCGTAATTATAGTCTCGCGAACCTCCCTGCAAGTACGTTTTCCAGGAGCTGCGGCAGGAAAGCGTGAGCGTGGAGTTCTATTTGCGAGAGTCGCTCCTGTTTCCTCTCTTGCCGCGAGATGGAGCTGCCAGTCTGCTGCACGGGTCGCCTGCTGTTTACTTTCTCGTATACGAAGTACACAAAGAGAAAGTATTGTAATCGTCAAAAAATTCGAACTCGAGATTTTGACGGATCTCCACGTCTTAGACCTCCCCGAGTCCGAAAAACACAGTTTCTGAATTATGTCTGTCTGTGAACACGATAACTCGAAAACTATGAGTGCTATGGGGATGAAATTTGGTGTGGTCTTTAAACATAATTTGTAGATTTCTATCAAAGTTTGGACAAAATCCGTCAACGGGAAGTCTGTCTGTCTGTATGTCCGAAGTCATGTGAACACTATAACTCAAAAACTTGAATAGCTAGATGGATAAAATTTTGTGAATGAATGCTGTTCTTCCTGGTTATAAAATTGTCCTCCTGCGTGTCTGATTTAACCTCCCCTCTTCTCATGCCCTTCCCCCTATGTGTCCATTGTGAATAATTTCGAAGTCATGATATTTTATGAAAGATCACATGCTGAAAAAGGAGGAAATTTTCACATCTTAGAAAGGGGGAAAACGACCTAGAACCGAAGCTTTGCGTCGTATAAACGAAGCACTTTAGCATTGCAATGAATACGAATAAATCGGGACTGTGATGAAACGACGTATAAACAAAAAACGTATAAAAGGTGTTTTAAGGCTCGGAATTTTAATCAACAATTTTATTATCTCTGTCATGTTGGCTGGACTCCAAGGGGTCTATTCTGGTACCCCCGGTTGGGTTGGGAGATGTCAATTTTCCCGTTGTTAACGTGCGGAAAAAGTGAAGTCTCCCAACGCAACCGGAGGTACCAGAATAGACCCGCAAAATACACTCGTTCTGGACCACAAAAGACCCGCGATTCTAGTGTTTCACAACATAAGGAATCCATTGACCTTACATATTACAATTAACTTGTCCGATTTTAGCTTAAGTAGACTTCCATTTCCGAATCACATCTTTGAGTTCTTTTCGCACTTTCCGATACTTTTGACACATTTTTGATGATCCGGTAATTAAAAGGTGAGTCAGAAAATGAGCGGGCCTATCAGCAAGTTTCATCGTTACCGTTTTCTCTGACATATATAATTAACATTGGATAGAACCCACGGTGAGAAATGCGGAAATAGTTTTCGCTTTTTGTCGGACACATTGACGGTTCTCAATTTTTTAATGAAACTTCAAATTTATTTGTTCCGTAGTTCTAATGAGCTAGTTTCTGCAATTTGCAAACGAATTTGATTATTTTGAACAAGCCGTCGTTTGTAGAACTGTAGCACTTCCGTCTTTTTTCGGTGTATAACTTTAGTCACTAATTCATATAAATTTGCACGTGATATTTACTTCCATCAACGATCTAGCACGACCTTTAGGGAAAACTTCTTAAAGGAAGAAAACTTCTCTAAGTACTGCCTTTTAACAGTATTGCATTAAATAAAGTTTTAAGTACTGCTGTAACAATCGTGGCCTAGTGTTGGTTCTGATGAGAAGTGATTACCTGTGCTCCATGATAATAACAAACAATACAGTTTATTTTGGACGACACATTAAACACAAACAATAAACAAAAAATGCATCATATGTAAAAACACATACAATAACAATAATCGTAAAAGATTTAATGATAAGCTTCTGCATTTTTTAAAAATAAACATAAGACAAATAAATTTTGAATATGGCAAATTTTGCGCAGGTAGTAGAAAATATATCCCGAGCAAAAAATGTGATTGCTTTATAAAACAAATAACGCATAAATTATTTTGCACGTGTTTAAGAATTCTGCAACTACTCTGCGAAATTTGTCAGTTATGTAAAGATTGAATATCTAAAAAGACAAAATAAACAATAATAGAAGTAATTTAATTGGTGCTCGCAAGTGCTGCATCATCCAGGAAAAACTGAGAATCACAATGATATAAATACGAATTGAGGGAAGTTTTAATTGTGAAAGAGTTAAAAATACAAAAATGATAACAAACAACTATGGGGAATAAGAATCTGGTGGATGACGTCATCAGAGGCCATTCATCCACGCAGATTCAAACCCAGAATAGGTTTCCTGTAGAGGAAAAAGACTTTAAGGTCTAAATTTAATAAGGATTTTCTTCTAAGGCCTGAACCCACTCCGGAATAAATTGGAAAGAAAAACATTTCTCCACAAAGAAGAAATTCAAAATAGTCTTTTAAACAAAAGACTGTTTCGAATTTGAAATAATTTTTGTTTAGAAAGAAGGGCTTAAAATCTCTTACCTCTTACTTAAGATGTGGAATGGAAGAAAAGAAAGAACGCCGTTACAAAAGTCAACTTTGTGTATAGATGTGCGCGCCTATCTATTTAACATATATGTTTTAATGGTGCCACAATCGTCATTGACTCGCCCAAACAATAAAACCATTTAAACCCCCACCATCTCGAAACAGAATCAAGAAATAAAATTCTTTACACACACGTCGTTCTGAGCGACTGCAAGAAACATTCATGTCGTGACAAATTTACAAACAAACAGATGAAATTCCGAACGGTCGAGTGAAAATAGGACCCCGTTTCGAATTATTTTAACCCTCCATCGGCCTCGCGTTTGCAGGAGATACTTATATCGTGAATCGTATCGCATATTTATATTGTATTGTTTTACAGAAATAAATACAACTTCTATTTACGTAATCTGTATTAGCTCCATACTAAGCAAAGATATAAATAAAATATATAATAATGATATATATAAATAAATATACAATAAAGATATATATAAATAAATATACAATAAAGATATATATAAATAAAAATTGTACTCAAGTTTATAAAAGAATGATATAAGTATGCAATACGATGCACAATATAAGCATCTCCTGCATTCGCGCGCTTGCCGCTTGATTAAAAATTCTATAACTACTCTGAAAAGTCAATCTGCTATATACCATTTTTAAACGCTTTTACAAAATTCGAAGTGTTTCATGTTCGTATGTATGTAAGGTTGGGATTTTGTGATCGATTTTTCACTCACTTCTTAATGCACTAGATTTCCGAAATTTTGTATATTTATCGGGTCTTGATGGCAATGCAATATTTTAATCATTTTAGAGCTCTCAATTATCAATTTTAAAAAAATCGAAAAATTACTTTGCACTCGGTAGGTTTCAGTGACGCCATCTATAATATTTTTTGAGAACTACAGTCACCGGATAAAAAATTAGTCATCCCTAGAGAAATCATGAAAAGCATCATTTAATACCGTGTAACTCCGCCTCTGGACTTGATAACTGCCTGGATTCGGTTGGGAAGCGAGTCCACAAGGTTTTGCATGTACGTCACATCCAGTTTAAGCCACTCGCTGAGGATTTGATAGCGCAAATCCACTAAATTGCGGGGATGTTGATTTTGGCGTTTTACCCTCTGTTACAACACGTCCCAAAGATTATTTATGGGGTTTAGGTCAGGTGATTTTGCAGGCCAATCGAGATGCAATAGGGTGTGTGAGTGTTCGTCAAACCAGTCACATATTCTTCCAGCCCGATTAACTGTGCTGTTGTCATCTTGAAAAATAGTGGTAACAAGAGCATACTCATCATGCAAATGTTGACTGAAAGGCAACACATGATCGTCCAGAATGTTAAAATAAACATGCTGGTTCATGTTCGTGGTCACTGCAGTGAGTGGGTCCAAGTCATAATATGATTCATCTGAGCTTGCGCACTAGGGTGACTAAATTTTTGTCCGGTGATTGTAGGAAGATCATGTTTTGACCGGTAAAGTCGGTTTTTTTTTAACTTTTTTAAACATTTCTTGTTATTTATTGCTTATTTCATCTGTCTAAGTTCGTCTTCTGTGTTTTTCGGCTTGTCATAAGACAGATCATCCATTCTCGTTCCTAAACTATTTACAAGTTATTATCAAAACTTGCAAACATCGATTTTTGCTGCAAAGCAAGGATTATTTATAACAACTTGTGAAGCGTCGCTTACTTCCGACGACTTTAATACCCGGAACTCGTTCCAAAACGGCTGCCAAAGTTCACAAAATAAAGCAAAATTGAATGCACTTAATGAGCGTTTAAGTGAATAAATCCGCAAATAAGTGAGAAAAAATCTCTTAATGTAAATTTAAATACGCAAACGGCACCTTGCAGTAATGGCCGCATCCATCAAAATATTTCGAACGCTTTTACTTAATCGAATGGAAGAGGAGGGGTGAGCAACCACTGCCTCCTCTCCCACATCGGCTCTGATGCCAACATTTTCTTTTTCTTTTTTTAATTATTCGAAATCTTTAATGAACCCGTAACATGGGTCCAATTGACTGCTGGGAGATGTGAGTGTCTTGTTCTGTCTGGGTGGTGCCCACCAGACCCAAGATTGATCACCCCTGGCTGATCAATAAACCCACCCCTCCCACAAAAGAAGGAGGGATTGCATCAGTATAATTAGCGTCTCGAACCCAACTTGGCTTC
>BGPR01018925.1:0-30089 GCA_013235015.1 Araneus ventricosus | reverse complement strand
ATGTGAGTGGAAATGGGAAAGTCTGAGATGGTTCTTTTTCTAATGTTTCTGTTAAACATCTATGACAGAAAATAGGAAGAAGAAGTTTTAAAAAATTATTCGAAATAAAATTTGAAAGGGTGGAATTGTTTGTACAGCGAACGAAATCTGGGAAATGCAATAGCAAAATTGCTGCTGAACTAGCATTCCACAACATTACTTTTCCTTACGACTGACGAATTCCTTTACTGAGGGTATGCAGTAGCGTAGCCAAATATGGCTTTTGAGCTAACCGAACATTCAGTTAAATAATCAACGGACTATTGAATTCTAGTTACAGTAACATCTCCAAATATAATTACGGATATCAAAAGAATGGAGCTATAATTTTTAACTATAAGATGAAACCACATAATACTCTCAAAAATTGTCTTTTTGATTGTTCAATGTTTGTAAACAAAATTATTTCTCTAGAGAACTTAAGGCATTTCATTGTAATTTATTGAAATGACTTGTTAATATTATTTATTTTTGATAATCATTGTCTAGTTATTCAACTATGCTATTTGGTTTGCAAAGAAACTTTTTGGGTACAAATGAGATCACAGAACCCTTAGTGCTGAAAAACAGACACAAAGGGATTGTATACAACAAGGTGAACATTGTGTGAGATCGATAAATAAGATTTTCTCTCTGTAGACAAATGGTGTCTCCAAAAGATAGACCTATCAACAATGTCATAGGTCTTCTACTAACAAGACTGTTGCTACTAACAAGATAAACAACATTAAAATAACTTAACAAAAAGTACTATAATAGACCAGTAAATTTAGGGTTTGATTTGAAAGTAATTCATAATGAGCTGACAATTTGCTGGTTAGTTCCTCTTTACATGTAGAATGAATCCTGAAAAGTCCCTTAATTTCCCATGTGAGCTTCAATCCAAAATGTCGAATCAAAGATGGCCGCCAAGCACTTTTGCCTTGTTGATATTTTTCTTCATATCTAAATTAGAAATAAACATTTTTCAATTCTGAAATATCTATATGCTCTACAAGAATTTCTGTTTGGATATATACCATAAAAATAATTAATAAAAAAAATTCAAATGAAGGTAGGGGAAAGCCGGGTGAGATGGCGACCTTAAGCTTTGGGGATTTTTCCTGACCTCAATATTAGTTACTGGAGGATTATTTTTTCGCCAAAATCTTCAACTCTTTTTTTTAAAGTTATATTTTTTTTTAAAGTTTTATGATCAAATTTAAGACCCCAAAATTTCATTTTAGTAAAAATGTCAGTTTTGTCATCTTACCCGACTGTGCGGATAAGATGACGAACGATGTCGGGTAAGAGGACGAATACCTAATTTGCATAAACCTGAAAGTGAATCTATGTTGCTGCAAACACTTAATTGAAAAATTCGGACTCTGATATTTTATATTAATTCATATATTAATATCAATTGATATATTAAATAATATATTAATATTAATTGATATATTAAATAATATATTAATATCAATTAATATATTAATTTGAGATTCAAACCTTAATAAATGAAATCAATTGCAAAAATCGCATCGCCATGGGCTTGGATTTTGTCTTAGCGAGTACAGGTGGAATGGGACCAGAGCTTGCACATAAAATACTGGAATTCCAATTCCGTGTTTCCTTAATCACTGTAAATGATGCATTCTTCATTATTGAGAACCTCAGGGTCCAGATTGTCATTAGCGTCAACGTAAGGAAATCCAAACGAATGAATTCAGTCTTCAGACTCATAACATTAGAAGTCGAGATGTTACCTAGCTACTTTCTTCTTTTTTGTAGAATTTTTAGAAGGTTTCTTGCGTTTAGTCTTATTAACTTCAGGCTTGTTCAGCTGTTAAAATTTTCGTTTGTCTTCTTTTTCCTCTATCTCCTTTTTAATGAGATGCTCATTTTCCCCTGGAGTGCCTGGAGTTGCAGGAAGGGCAGGTGGCCTTCAGGTAGCACAACGAGCTCCTGAATCAGCATGGAGGTGTTCGTCATCTTATCATCTTACCCCGCATCGCCATTTTTATTTCGAAACACATTGAAGAGCATCAGCTCATTATAAAAATTAAAATAATATATCATTGAGTAGCTTCTGATTAGTACTTTGCGAATAAGACATGTATAAATTAAAAATAGTTAGACTGTGAACACTATCCCTTACGAAGCACTAACCAAAATTTACATCGTAACAACTCTAAAACATATTTCCCGGTATTATGAAACACACAAATGACGGGATGGAATCTTTTGGCGTGACATGGGTGTCTGGTCGCTAGAGGTTTCTGATAATGCAGGATCGAGCCTGCCATCTAGTGTAATTTTCGAGAAAAATCCACTTCGTCATCTTAGACTCTTCGTCGTCTTACCAGACTTTCCCCTACATAATTTTTTTGACGTCAAAACACAAAATTTCTGGGTTCTAAGTTTGTTCCAGAGTTCATAAGATGGGAGCATTAATAAATCAAGTAAAATTCTGTATGTAAATAAATTTTGTTTCTCGTAAGGAATTTCTAATATAAATTTTTAAAAAATATTTACTAAAAAATGGATGAGATGTTCCACCATTTCTGGAGCAATGATGCAGTTTGTTTAGCTTTCAAGTGAGAAGTTAGCCAAAAACTTAGAAAAAACTTAGCCTACTGTTCATAAGTCAAAAAATATAAGCCAGTCATCCAACATCATCTTCAAAACCTCTAGAAGGATGAGCTGACTTTTTACATGCCTCCCCTTAGCAACAGGTACAAAGCTCAGAACGGTGAAGGTATGCTTTCTTACTTTCGAAATACTTTCGATACTTTCATGTAAATACAGTTCAGCTGCAAAAGACTAAATGCCACAATTTCATTCCTTATTATCAATGCCTTGCTATTGGCAGATATAGGTCAAACTCTTTTTTTTCTCTGAAGTTTAACTTCTCCAAAGGAACCCCCTGATATCGAGGACAGTAATTTTTCTCCAGTATCTTCTGCATTGTCACAATTCGTTCTATCATCAGCAACCAACCCACTAGCAGTATTAATCAGTAAGTATTTAAAACAATTGTCATTGAGAAGACTGTGAAGCAATATCCAGTTGGGTAGCTTTGCCAAATCAGAATCATCTCGTGATTATCTGGAAGGACGAAATTCAACATGTTGTTCTAAGGATACAATTTCTTTTTGACAATACTATTTCAAGACTTTCGATACTTTCATGTAAATATAGTTATTTTGCAGCTGCAAGATATTAGTTATAAAAGTTCTTCGGAAGCTGCAGGAAGCATTGCAGGTACTAGTTTCAACCTATCATCCTTCATGAGTCATCCCTATTCAGTAGGATCCAGGTTGTATCCCAACCACTGTTGGATTTGAAGATAAACACGAAGTAAATACTGTAAAGCTGATGGACTTGGTGGAAGGGTTGCCAAATTAAATTTTGAAGAGAGGGTTTTACTTACTTCCTTATTGTAATGGATGTATCGCCAATATCAATGATCCTTTGGGAATCAAGTTGATGACTGTGGAATTGTAAAATCAAAGATGGCATTTCCTGATTTTTCGTTATCAAATGCTAGGCTGTAGATTTCCTCTTTCTAAATATTGCAAATGTGGTATCAAATTCAGTGGCTGCTTGCAGGCAAAGAAGAACAATCTTTATTGGCCCAATTGCTCTTGCGTTTAGGTTATATTATTGAATATTTATTCGTAGTTAGTTAACTGGGATCATGAAAAGTGCAGTGATGTTCTTGGGATACCTCGTGCAATTAGAATTGCAAGCAGATCTGTATTAGCACCTTTTACTGCAACTGATCAGACACTGATCCGACGTGTATTTATAGCAATTGACCAGATTATTATATCTGCGTCCCCATCCGCCTGTATAACAGTTATCCCTTCTGACTGGAAGTTTGAATTAGTTTTAACAAAACAAATTAGCTTGTTCAGTCATTCCAACCATATTTTGGTCAAAAGCAATAGTCACGGACATTTTTGACATCAACCTTCTTTGTCTCTCCACACTTCTAATTGATAAAGCATTCATATTTCCATCAAAAACCACTGCCTCACATGGAGAGAAGCATTTCTGCTCAAACCTAACATATTTGATTCATATATCTTTGTTGGTATCAAGCTCACCCCAAACCAATGCGTACATAAGAAATCCTCCATCTACAATGAACGAGTAGGTTGGTGGTGATTTAAAACTCGACTGAATCGATTCAAAAATAAAATCTAAGGTTTATCTTGCATTCTTCCTCAAGGACACTTCATCAAAGAGCGAAGAACTAATTCATATTTGAGATGATCTCTTAAATTTTCATTTGACTGTAGCACAGAAGCAATTCTGGTATACAGCTGCAAAAGACTGAATTCCACAATTTCATTCCTTATTATCAATGCCTTGCTATTGGCAGATATAGGTCAAACTCTTTTTTTTCTCTGAAGTTTAACTTCTCCAAAGGAACCCCCTGATATCGAGGACAGTAATTTTTCTCCAGTATCTTCTGCATTGTCACAATTCGTTCTATCATCAGCAACCAACCCACTAGCAGTATTAACAAGTAAGTATTTAGGACAACTGTCATTGAGAAGACTGTGAAGCAATATCCAGTTGGGTAGCTTTGCCAAATCAGAATCATCTCCTGATTATCTGGAAGGACGAAATTCAACATGTTGTTCTAAGGATACAATTTCTTTTTGACAATAATATTTCAAGACTTTCTATTCTTTCATGAAATAGGGACCATGTAGGACCTGTCATTCCTTGGCCTTGTGTTACTTTCCTTTACTTAGCACCTTATCTACTTTCATGGTTTTCATTAGACGCTGTTTTATTATCATGTCTGGTGCCACTCCCCTGCATATTCCCTCTTTCCTGCGAGTAAAGTAAAATAACCTTCCATAAGTGTTTTGAATTCAGTGCCGTCCATTTTTCCTTCAACTCTTCCAATTTTTGAATATATAAATGGGCATAATTGGAGCAAAACCCGACATGGCAGTCCAAGGAAAATTTCAATTTTCTGTAGCTCTTTCAACAATGTCGATCAGTTGTTTAATGCCGATATTTACTTGGAGATCTTCAATACTTTTCTTATTTGTCGCATAAGTTCATGAATATAGTTTTTGATAATGCTTTTGGTTTATTAATTCAACTTAAGTAGAGAATGTTCAAAAGTTTCTCATCGAGAATTAAGAAAGTCAGAAAATGAGATCTGAGGGTTTTGGAATAACCGTGACAATTCATCATTTTCCCAACTGTATTATTCGAATAAAATAAATTCCACAGTTCCACGATTCTACTGCCTGCTTCTGTGTGTTTTCTGTTTTTGATAAGGATGCCAAGAAAAATAAAAGGAGGCCGTTTTGTGAAGCTCTTAGTATTTTTTTATTAAGTACGTGCATAGGAAGAAATCCCCACGGGATGAAATGGGAGTGGAGAGAAGGCTGAAATATTTTTAGAATTTGATTTGATTTATGTGGTATAGGACGCTACCTCAGCCAGAATTATAACATGAAAAGGTAACACGGAAACATTCATAGTTACGTATCAAGTACCTATCTGCATATGAAAAATTCAACTTTTTGATCATAACGGCACTTTTGATAAAAATTAACCGATTTTCAACGTATCTTAATTTTTTTAAATTAGTCCTCTCACTTAAGAATACAAAACACATTCAAATCACTTTTTACAATTTGCAGATAGTTTCAAAATTATGAAGCGAAACAGACCAACCTTGAATTTTGAAACGGGAAAATTTCGTGTTTTGACTTTAATAAATTAATTTTGACGTTAATTTTTAGCTCACTTAAAATTTTTATTCAGTAAACTTAGGTATATATCCAACAGACATCATTGCAGAGTTCATAGGTTTTTTCCAGAATTGAAACATGTTTTTTTACTGAAATATGGGTAAAACACTACATAAGACAAAAGACTTGGCGGCCATCTTTTATCCGCCATTTTGGATGGAAGAAAACATGAATAATTAGGGGACTTTTCAAGATTTGTTCTACACATATCTAGGAGCTTATCTTGAAACTTTCAGCTAATTATGAATTACTTTCATATCGACCCCTTTCTTGGGCTAAATTTACTGGGCTATAAAGATTCTTTCTCCGGTGTGAGCTACACAACCAAGTCTACGGACGCCAATTTTCAGTGGCTATTTCATAAAATTATCTTATTCTTGCTTCTTCTTACGCTTTTTCTGAAAAGATCAACGTAGATGCTTATTCGATGCTTTCATCTGAATAAGTAGATTACTATTCCAGGGTCTATAGTAAATATTATTGGCCTTGCTGTGTTTGATAGACCATCCTTTTTCATTTATAATAAAGGTTCATGAGCATTCTGCATTTCACAATCAGAAATTTCCTTAAGAGTTATGAGGAATGTCATAAGTAGTTATTTTATAAACATATGCAGAAAAACTTGCATAATGTGATCGTATCTTAATTAGCTCGTCTGTTAAGAGGAAATGTTTTCTTATTTAAATTATTTTGTGGTAATATTTTTTCTGTTTTATGAATTTTATGCATACCATTCTAGGTACACTGACTGAAATGCCAGCCGTCCGATTATTTGCACTGTACGCTGGGGTAGCATTATTGGTGAATTTCTTTCTGCAAATGACATGTTTCTTGGGGCTTTTCATTTTAGACTCTAAAAGGGAAGAGGTAAAAATTCATTCTTTTATCATGCTTGAATTTTTTAAATTTCATCCATAATAATAACTTGGTTGGCTTAACTGAAATATAACATTCAAATACATACGTCAATTGTTAGCACAACAAGAATTCTTTCTATGAAGACTCTGCCATTTCTATAAATCATGAAATTCGGATATACTGCAGAATTCTTATTTTTTCGAATACAAAGTATAGAAAGAGAAAGTAATGTAATCGTCAGAAAATTCGAACACAAGATTTTGAATGAATCGCCAAGTTTTAGACCCCTTGAGTCGTAAAGTACCGTCTTTGAAATTATGCCTGTGTGTCTGGGAACACAATGCCGAACACAAAAGTCAGAAAGTTGAAGTTTCATATGTGATCTTTATACTTGAATTTAGATTTCTATCAAATTTTGAATAAAATACACCATAGGGTTGACTGTTTGTCAGTGTGTTTTCTCTTGTGAATATGAACTCGATAATTCTAAAATACAACATACTACATGCATGAATTTTAGTATGTGATCTTTACAAAGTTGTAGATCCGTGTTGAATTTCAGACAAAACGATTCAAAAGGAAGAAATGCTGTTTCAAAATGTATTCTCGATTTTGTTCCGTACACGACGAAAAGTAACCCAAAATCCTCCACATTGTGGAAGTATACAAAAAGTGAGCACTCCCTATGCTTTTCGATCATTTAAATATATTTAAGTGTAGAAGCTCCAATGGAAAAGAATCTATGTGTCAGCATTACGATTTATATTCTTCACTCAGAGTTTTTGGAAGATTATGGAACCCTCAATTCTATACCCCAGTATGCATTCACCTCCAATCAACTCATAAGACTATATCAAACTCCCCGCAAGAAAAATGCGCACAGATTTAAACGAATACCATATTTTTGTGACGCGACGGCTAAAATTCAGTGAAGAATCAGGAATACTCTTATACCTGCTATGCCTTTCTATCAGGATTGATTTCTTAAAAATGGACGATGATAATAGTGCATTTCTGTATCAAGAATTCTGTAACATTATACGCGCCATTATGAGTGAAGAGGCTGAGAACTCTCTGTTTAAACGTTCACTAACTCTCCAGCATTCTCCATAGATGATTGCTATATTGTATGTATTTATTTCTATTTTCCGTTTCTTTGTTTCTGTTGATATCCCTTTACGCCAAACCGTCCTTACCGTACATTTGTCTTATCAATTCAGTTTCCATCTAGTGGGTTATTAGTAATAATAATGTAAGTAAAAATGTATTTTTCGGATGCAGGTAAAATGTTTTATCATTTAAAATGTGCGTAAAATATTTATCTTTAAGCGAAGAAATTGCATTCACTAATTAGAGATTCTGTTTACAGGAACGTAGAATGGACCTCTGTTGCTGCTTCACAGTTTCGAAAGAAGGAGATGTTGTTAATGCTTACTTCAAAGATGGAATAATGTTTAAAACTATTAAAGATTTTTACGCTCCTTTTCTTATGAAAAGCTCCGTGCGATACATCGTGGTAAGATTTCTTGTTGCTATAGTTTATTTTTAACGAAATATTTTCGGGACCATATTAATTTTTTTTCATTGTTTTCAGATGATAGTATTTGGAGTCTGGTTGTGTTCATCCACAGCAGTTTTTTCTAAAATCGATATTGGATTTGATCAAAATCTAGCTGTTCCAGAGGTTATAAAAATTTGAACCCATCTTTTTATAAGATTTTGATGACATTTTCACAGTTTATTTTTAATGGAAAGAAATAGTAATTTTTGCTTATTTTCTACTTTTTAGGACTCTTACATGCTGAAGTACTTTCAGTATCTAGAAAAATATTTGTCAGTCGGACCTCCTGTTTACTTCGGCATTAGCGATGGCTACAATTATTCCGACATCAAATCTCAGAAAAGAATTTGCTCAGCTCAAGCCTTCTGTGAACCTAATTCTATAACTTCTGAACTCGGCAGAATGGCCAGAGTGAAAAACAGGTATTTATTCACTTTAAATAAAAAAATTAGTATGAAAAAAGGAATTTGGGTGCATTTTAATCTTTATAAACTTTTCAGGACGTATGTAGCATTTCAGCCTATATCTTGGCTGGACAATTATTTTGAATATTTGCAAGCGGAATCATGTTGCTATGAGTTCAGAAGCAATCGGACACACTGTCCTTCTTATGTCGCTCATCAGCATAAGGGTATGTTACTCAGATTGTTTATTTTTTAAATAAAGCTGCATGGTTATGCGTTACCTATATCCAGATTTTATTTCTTTGTTTTTTCTGACTTCTCTTTTCGTTTAAGGTTTATGCCGATCTTGCCGAACGAGAAATCCATCTTCATTGTCGGAAAAGGAGTTTATCAGAAGACTTCAATTCTTTATATCTGATTCTCCTTGGGAAAAATGTCCAAAGGCGTATGCATCCTTTTAATTTGTCATATTCTAAACACTTTAATTTCCCTAGATCATTTATGACAAAAAACCTAATCTAGAAATCATGAAATTGAGAAATCATAAAATGGTTTCTCGTTATTATCGAAAAATTCATTCAGTACTCATTATCTGAAATAATGATTTTATGCAATTAAATTAGTGTGTTTACCTTTTCAAAACCAACATGACTAAAGTAATGATGGGGTGATCATAACGGCTATCAGATTTGCCTCAGATACTAAGAGCATATAGTAACTAACTGAGACGCTAAGCGCCATAAGTTATGTAGGTTGAATGCAAGCATTTTTCAAAATTAAGATTAATATGGATAGATTTATCGTGCCTTGAGAAAATATATAATTATAAGTAACAGTCTTAAAACTAGCCCATGTCCGAGTTTAGTTTAACTCTTTGAACACGGCTAGAGTAAGAATTCAAGTGCCTCAAAAACTGGGGTAAATTTTCATTCATGAAATCAAAATTAAGTCCTCCCTTTCTCTACAGAAATTCCAGGAGGACGACACCCTCGGTTACGCGATCAATTGTCAGCAACGGAAGAAACCAATTTTCTCCCGTAAAATTCACACAGTCGCCAGAAACCGCCTGAGTCCGGCCTGTGTCGAATGAGGCGGGATAGGGCTCAAAGGGATAATTAGTTATATTTACGTCCAGTTTTGCAGCAATATGAGGACTATTTTGGGACGAATCTCGTAATTTTGAACCGTGTAATAATAATTTTCGTCTTTTTCTGGTTTAAAGTGAGTTTGATAGTAGTCATACTATGTATATACATCAGAAAAGAGAACAAGAAACTGTAATTCTTTCTTAAAATGTTTACTTCTGCTCTGATTATATGTATATATTATGTGTATTATTTTTCTCTCTAAAACTATTGTTTTACTACTTTAAAGCGGGAAAGCCATGTTTAGTTCTTCAATTGATATTTCTTCTTCTGAGAATTCTACAAGAATAAAAGGTGAGTTTTCACTTTTTCACTGTGTAAGATTTAGATAATTTCTATGAAATCTGGAATCCAGTTTCAATTTCTTACAGATTTGCAATGTCCCAGGGAACAAAATATTTTCATACTGTAAATCAAATCATTTAGAGCAAGCCTGTCGTTTTGGTTGTTCTATATCAAAAAGAAAACTTGCGGAAGGGCGAATTGATAGAAGACAGAATTGAAGTCAAACTGCCTTGACGAGACCGAATAAGCTGTCCTGGCGTTGTTCCCGGTGCAAAAGCATGCACTGGGCATTGGAGGCATTCAGAACTAGAGTGCAACAGCCCATGATTTTTGCTAATCTGAACTAGGCATCATATTGTATAAGCGCTGAAAATGAACTATTTGACAATTATGGATTGGTCCACTCAAGTTTCCAACGGCTCATCTCGCTTTACAATTTGCACCTTAAGCCTGGAAAGGAAAAATGATCTCAAATCGTGGAAGAGAAACATTTTTTCAATCAAATTTATTTTA
The DNA here is from genome assembly GCA_013235015.1 of Araneus ventricosus. Classification (NCBI taxonomy): domain Eukaryota; kingdom Metazoa; phylum Arthropoda; class Arachnida; order Araneae; family Araneidae; genus Araneus; species Araneus ventricosus. The sequence goes on along the minus strand of BGPR01018925.1, from coordinate 19,516 downwards.
TTACACTAAATGAGAGAAAGATGCACTGTTGGAACTTACCTGGACCACCAATGCCAGGAAAGTTCAATTCTTACTACAGTCAGTGATAATGCAAGCTTACAGTATGACGAAAGCTACAAAGTATAAAATTTCCCAGAGTCAAGTATCCTAAATACGATCCTATTCTTTTGATATTTCAGGTGATGAAACTCTATATTTGAAATGGACGTTGCTTAATTTCATGGAAGTATTTTTATAACGTTGAGACACGTAGAAATACGTATTACTTCATTCAGTCGTGATACATTCACTCGCAATTCTCTATGAACTACCAACTTGATTCTTATTGCTAAAAGAAATTTGGCCTGAATGACAGTGATATTCGTGAACTGGTTTGAAATTAAAATCTTAACTTACTGAAAAGAAATCAAATATATAGTTATTTTAAAAATACATTCTGCGATTGTAATGCTTGGACTATAATAATGGCGAAAATTTATTTACCTTTAGATGTTTTCAATCAATAATTATTTAAAAATTTAGATTTAATTATGCATGACCTAAAACTGAGATGGTTGAAAATTATGGTGCGTGCATTTCATTTTACTAGTTCGTATTAATTTCGATCTTATTTGAATCATTTAGATTTGAATAATTTTTTCCCGCTTCAGAAAAGTTAAAAAAATTCTTAACGTGATAATATTATTTAATATACTATTTTTAATTTCAGATCTAGAGAGATTCATATTTAAAACTGAATTCTACTTTCAGCGACGAACTTCATGACATATCATACTACTTTGAAATCATCTAAAGACTTTTATGATGCTCTAGACTGGTCAAGGAAGATTGCTATAAATTTAACTAAAATTTTAAGAAACGAATCGCATAATGACAATATTCGGGTTTTTCCATATAGGTAAGTTTTTCATATATCTAAGTTATTGCTCTTCTAGTTCACGATATATATCAATACATATAGTATCAGCTTTTCTATATATTATATATAGAGAGAAGATATTATAATATATTATTCAGCATCATTCTCAAAATTGTGATGACTATTATAGGTTGAAAAGTAATGGTTTTGTAAAATTAGTATTTCTTGAAATGGGGTGAGCACATGTTAACACGGAAAGGTATTATAAATGAACCATTTTAAAAACTAAGAAATATGGAAAAAAGTTTTTCTTGTCTTTAAATTTACCTTCTACAATAATCAGCAAGCTACAATCAAGATGTAGCTATTTTTTGGTTAGTTCAAGGTATGCTCTTTAATCGTGTGATAATTTTTAAAGAAGGAGAAGAGCCAAAAATAATAAATTTTACGTGACAATTTGCTACAAACCTTTTGAAAAAAAAACAATAATATGTCAAAAAGATCAAAAACGCATGGAACATGATTGCTCTATATACGCTCCCGCAGTAGGTAGACCACAAACGATACAAGCAATTCATAATCCTAAATATAATTCAAAATCATATATAGTATTAAATGCAGTGGCGGTTCGTCCATTAGGACTGCAGAGCTGCAGCACTCCTTGAAATTTTTTTAAAACTTGTATTTTCGTTTTTAATCTTATTCACTTACTTTTTCACTCTCAGAGTTCCATGACTTACGAAGATGCAAAGAATTAATAAAAAATTGAAAAGAAGACAGAAAATGAATCAACAAGTACGAGAGAAGCAGTTCTGAGCTACAAAGTACTCTGCCCCAAAATTCGATCACTGCGCAGAAAATCCGGAGAGAAAATGCAACCCTTTAACTTGGACGGGCTATGGGCTGCCGTGCGAGTAGTTCTGGCTGGCACGGAGCCAACTGAACGAGAAAAAGATGCTATTTTTAATTTATTTTTCTTTTTTTCCTCATTCCCACACGAAGTGGCAATCTCATTGGCTGCTTATGGGTTTTGGTTTCGGTTTGTGTTGTGACGACAGAAACACATCTGGTTGATTGATTATTTGCTTTGTCTTGATAGAAGCCTAGATTTCTTTTGAAGAAGATATTCATTTTTACTTTCTCGTATACGAAGTATACAAAGAGAAAGTATTGTAATCGTCAAAAAATTCGAACTCGAGATTTTGACGAATCTCCTCGTTTTAGACCTCGCTGAGTCCGAAAAACACAATTTTGGAATTATGTCTGTCTGTCTGTGTGTCTGTGTGTGTGTCTGTGAACACGATAACTCGAAAACTATTAGAGCTACGGGGATGAAATTTGGTATGTGGTCTTTAAACATAATTTGTAGGTTTCTATCAAATTTTGGACAAAATCCGTCAACGGGAAGTCTGTCTGTCTGTATGTTCAGGGTCATGCAAACGCTATAACTCAAAAACTTGAAAAGCCAGATGGATAAAATTTTATACACAGTTTTATCGTCATGAATGTAGGTCCGTATAAAATTTTGGGCCAAATCCGTCAAAGGGTTGACTGTCTGTCGGTCTGTATAATCGCATACTTGTTCAGTTTTGAAACTAACTCCCTGCGCATGCCTACTAGTGGCAATGCCTATGCAAGGAAGGGACGCTCCGAAACTTGGCAGTTTGCCAAAAACAAATTCTGGAGTGATTTTGTAAGGAAGAGTCTCGCCAGGTCCTGTTGCGCAAAAGAATGAGCAGAGGATTTGAATTTGTTTTGATCCTTCAAACCACGCGTGGTTCCAACTTTGGTTTACTTGCGACGGAAGTTTATTTGACGTCTTTTATTATTCTAGTTTTCTCTACATGTGTTAGGAGTATACGAGAAAGTGTAGGGGAGACCACTCCCGCTGGTTTGAAGAGTGTTATCGTGTGAAGTGGGCGAGGAGGGAAGTGTATATGTGGAGCTCTGTTTTTTCTTTTAGTCAGCAGAATCGTCACATCAACATTCACTTAACTTTCTATTAGTAAAACTAGTAGTAAATGTCATATATGTTGGTTATTTAATTTTTTGAAAAGTAGGAAATTTCATATCTGGTTTTGGAATTAAAAAATTTGGCCTACTGAAAGTTAAAGTATCTTTTAAAATATGTATTCTCTTGATAAATGTTATCTTGCAGCCCTCCTCGGTTCTGAGTTCTCGATGCGCCACTGATTAAATGATCATGAATGCCACCTATAAACGGTCAATAAATCATTAAAAACACCTAAAATGATTTCATAACTTTACAAATCATCAAAACAGCAAGGCATTCGAAATCATAGTAAGGAGTATAAGGAGTCATAACGACATCAAAAATGCCATAAAACACTGTTTCAAGCCAGGAAATATAGTAAATATCAAAAACGAAAAATCATAAAAATTCATTAAAAAGCTTTGTAGATTATCATTCTCTCAAGCCATAAAAATCAACAGAAATCTTTCAATACCCTCATATTTTAAACCTAAACTTTATCCAACCAAGATGCAAATCAAATAAAACTTCAAAAGAATAATTAATAATCCAAATTATGTCCGTTTGAGGGAAAATCTTTAACCTAAATTTATGCAAGAAGTTTAGTGCGACATCATGAATTATTCAAAATACTTCGATAAAAGCATCCCAAAGAAGATTCACCCAATAATAATGCTCGAAACTTCATAGTTTATTTAATCTTCAAAATGATAGTAATTCATATCTCATAAAGAAGAGAACCAAAAATGCTCATAATATATTGTTATTTTAATAAGAACAAATTTTGTAATTTTTATTTAATAAGTAGAGATAACATATAAAATCATCAGGCTTCAAAGCAGTCCAGACAAGTGTTTTTAATGAAAACAAGAAATATTGGTTTTAATTCAAATATAAGTAACACATCGACGCCAATCATCATTGCAATTAACAGTAATTATAAAGTACTTTATCACAGATCATAGATCTTATCTTCGAATCGTTTCAAGAGGAGGGAAAAACTTTCTAATTTATTTGCCAGAATCTTCATTTGAAAGAGATTGTTTGAGATTTCACTAGTAATCTGTGAATTAATTTGTAAATTAAGACTCGATGGCTTTATCGTGCAGGTACAACGGCTATACAATTACTTTTAAAATCTCTGTTCTGTATGATCTTAGTTCATTTAATCGTATTATTGTTTTGTGATGTTGTTCATTTCTTTCAGTTTTGTCCATGTCTTCTACGAGCAGTACTTAACCATGTGGCCTGACACTGTGAGGAGTTTGACTTTGTCTGTATTTGCAGTATTCGTAGCAACATTTCTCCTTTTAGGATTGGATTTACATTCGGCAGCTATAGTTACGACAACTGTCATTGCGATTGTGGTCAATATCATGGGTCTTATGTACTGGTGGAACATATCTTTAAATGCTGTATCTCTAGTGAATCTAGTTGTAGTAAGCTATCTGTTTTATAGAAATCTTTCTAATCATTAAAATGCGTTTTTGTGCTACATTCATGTATATATATAGATTTTTTTCCACTAAAATGATTGCGAAAAAACAGAGGCCGCAGAAGTAATTCTTCATGTTTCCCAGAGAAGGTCATTGTTAATTAATCATAAAAAATAAGAACACAAGCAGTATTGCACCTAGTTACTCTTATAAAATGTATAAAACACTTCATCATTTTGCAGACCTGATAATGTATTCTTAATTTATTAAAAAAACTATTAGGAATTGCTCTAAAATTGAGATCTGGATAGGATAATATTGTACAGAAAATGCATAACTGACATAAAAAAAAAACCTGAATTGGCATCACTAAAAAGCAAAATAGGATAGATTGCATTAATTTTCTTTCATTAGTTTGATTTTAATGATTTATTAAGGTTTTTAACATTCGAAAAATTCACCCTTCACGTCACTGCCAACCCTGGAGTAACAATTCCAGCGATCCCTAAGTATAAATAAGAAGACAGAACAAAAAAAAAAACCAATCCCACAATTTTTAGGAAGGTTTTGACAATAATCATTAATATAACCGGTTGTAATTCATTATCAATTCTTCCTTATCGTCGCATCGAACAACACTAACAGCCAAGGGCGCCCATATGATAGTTTGTAGGGGGGCTAGTCCTGGGGGTTTGGAGTATTTTTAATTTTTTGGAAGACAAATGGCGACTTGTAAGTAGCCATAAAAAATTTCTAGTTCCAACCCTGTTGAAAACTTTGTTCTGTTACTAAAATACTAGGCCACGGTACTCATACTCTATAAAAAAGAATAACACGTTATTTTAACTACTTTATTGAGACCAGTGAATATTTAGCAACACAAATGCAGGAGCAAAGTCCTTATACTTTAATACAGAAAACAAACTAAAAATGTACACCTCATAAGATTTTACACTGTTATTTATATAGAGAACAAACTGTAAGGTGAATTATTATGCATAGGTTAGTTTATGGATTTGACACTAATATTTATCTGAAAAGGCAAACTGTAAATTTCTTGTCTTGTTGCCAACAAGTCAATCATTTGTCCTCGAAACCAGGGTTTTTAGCTCTTTCCCGCGGAGGATAAAAGAAAATTTTATCCTCCAAATTCAAAATTTCAACTCGCATTTTACGTTTTAGATCTTCCTGAACATTAATTCTTTTCGACTTTTAAATCATTTTCTTTGAAGAAAAACACATGACTACACTATATTTTTCTTTTCCCTGAGAGCTGGGGAAAGAAAAATATAGTGCAGTCATGTGTTTTCCTTCAATATATTTCCCCCCTTGCCCCCGGGTATGGGCGCCCCTGCTAACAGCTCCGAATCTTGGAGCTGCAACTGTATGGAACAATGTAACTAAAGGACACATTATACCCTTTCACTGCACTCGTATGATACTCCTCTTGTATATATTTTATATTAAACTCGGATTGTAACCCTCTATGTACTTTTCTTTATATTCTTCTTTGTTTATGTATAATTATGTTCCCTTTTATGTGTTTTTATATCTCATGATGTTATTTTTTTTGCTTTTGCTTTTCAATAAAGTTTCACACATACTCATCCAACCGACAGGGAGCCGTTCAGACTCCAAGTTCGGGTGTATGCTGTGGTGTTATGTAAGATTTAAGAGTCCTTATGCAATCACAAAAATGGTAAATTTGAGCTAAAAGGTTTCGAAGCCAAATAGAAAATTAAAGTGAAACTAATTAATCATTAAACCTAAAATTAAAAAGATAGAAAGAAAGCATTTTTTAAATGTCATTCTAATATAATCAATCACCGTTATAAAATGAGTCTTTTATTTTTTGCCAATATTTCACAGTAGAACATGATAATGACGATTAGTAAAAAAGTTATTTACATAGTTTAAAAATATTAATAAATTATAATATCATAAAATTCATAAAAAAAAATATTTAATACAAATGGAGCAAGAAAGTAAATTGCTTTGAAGTTTAACTTTCGTCGTCAGTGGTATTTATTTCCCTTCTATTGATGTCGATTATCATAGTGTTCACTAACAAGTCTCTTATTCTGAAGCGAGTAGATTAAAAATTGTTTTATTTTAAGTATAGAATATTTCTTGGATTTAATTTCATTTTAAATATGCATTTTCATGTTTCATCATAATTTTTGCATATAAAATTTGAATAATAATCTTTATGATTCGCAGGCTGTTGGAATATCTGTTGAGTTTTGCTCGCATTTAACCAGAAGTTTCGCCCTTAGTGCAAAACATTCCCGGATTCAGAGAGTGCAAGATGCTTTGTGTGAAATGGGGACATCAGTAAGATATTCAGTATTCTATAATTTTAGTAATATTATTTATTTCTCTTCTAAACTTGCTTCAATAAAATAAAACTGCTCTTGAATTAATTAATAATAATTCGTTTAAAATGTTTTAAAATATGGTGGACAAACACAGGAATAGGCATTATTATGTCTTTACAATTCGGTTTTATATTAACGGTTTTAATGTGGGTTTCTTTAAAAATATACACAAGTTTTCATTAATTAAGGAAAGCCCACAAAATTGGACGTAACCCAAAAAGCTGTAGGTCAATTTTCACGAAATTGATAAAAGATATATATCACTTAATAGTGCCGAAAGTTGCAAAAGCAATTACCAGTAACTTATTTTGTTCTAAAAATTAACACACCTACGAAATTTTCAAATTCTATAAGCAAATTTTGTTCAGTGACAGTATTATCTGGATGAAGTGTTATTTCCCAAAGCAGCAATAAAGTACATACGAAAATAAGTGGTGGTATCGGTTATGCCATACATGAGGTCAATCGGAAGCGAGATTGATTGTTCTTGTAAAGTTGCTCTATGAGTAGTAAGGGTATGAGAAAAAGATTTTAAGAGGATCCCCTCTGTCTAGAGTGTCCCTCTTATGTCCATCCAACCGGTTCAGTTACCATAATGGCGTCAGGCACGGGGACATGGGGCAGCTTCTGTCTAGAGTATCCAAAACGTGCTCAATGGGATTCAGATCTGGAAATCGAGTTGACCACTCCGTACCTCAATTGATTGCTGCTAAAGATAACTATACAAGCCTTTAACTCTTTAATCCCGAGGCGATTTTTTTCTTCTAGCCCGTTTAAAACCGGGAGTTTTTGAGAAGAAGCAACATGAAATGGACTCTCCCAACCTAGGTAGCCATTTACCCCACTACCCCACCCCTTGCTAAAACTTTCCCTTAGGCGCAGAGAAATGGGCTGTGGTTGGCAAGGATAATTGGACCCCCTACCGCGCTTATCTCTTAAGCGATCTTCGAACCTCACCTACCCTGAAAAGAAGCCAACCGCCTTAGACCGGCCTTCGTCGCTGTTAAGGGGAAATTTTTAGACCGCCCGGGACCGCCTGGCTCGGTGTTAGAGGGTTAATCTAGAGTTACCTCTTTGTAGGATAAAATTATCATCTATTGAATCGCAATAATGACGTATATAAACACCAACGGCGTCATCTAGGCTGATAGCCTTGTAAACAAGCTACTTCCCTGAAGCTTTCTGCCCACAATAGCCACAGTAGACGCTGGTACCATCCTTCCAGTAATTTCAAAATGGCATGGCCTAAGTTAGGTTGGTTTCTAGGTCTCCGTGAGCATAAAGGCAAAGACCTATCACGACGTTCATCGTGTTGATGATTTCCGGAACCCTCTTGATAATAAATTCAAAGTTTGAATAATTGAATTTACATGAACTACAGAACGATCGCACCTGCCTCATTCCGGTTTTGGTCTTTTTCTATTCTCTCAAAGACCGCCCAACACGTCAAATGGTTAATCTAAGTCATTTTAAGGAATGAATTTTTCCAGATTATTTCACACTATCGTTCTGAAATCTACAATTACATAAATATTTTTATGCTACTCTCGGAAAACGCAGCTTGATTGCAATGATGCTTATTTACATATTGCAGTTTCAATCAGCAACACAGTCAAATTTCATATCGATTGATTTTATGGTGGGAGAAAAGCTCCAAATAATAATATTTTACTATCTGTTAGTGCACAAAGTATGCCAAGGGAAGTAATATTTCCATCTAAAAATGTCAACAAAAGCTGCAAGCAAATAACAAATGTTGACTTTTACCTTTAATAAAAAGAATCAGAATATTTTTATTATTCACATTGGCAAATGCATATAAGATGTGCCTTACAGCTTAAAACGAATTGTGAAAAATAATCATTTAACATTTCAAAAACAAACACGTAAATACATCGTGTCCAGTGTGTCATTACACATCTTTTTAACGAGTTCCAGCCGTTTATAAAATTTTTTCCTTAATTTATGGATACTAAAGTATGTTTCCAAATTTCTAATTATCAAAAAATTTACTATTTTACGGTTGTAATATCAATAGCAAATAACATTATTAATTGTTGGTACGATTCCAATAAATTCCGTTTTTGAAATTGTGCTAATTTTAAGCAAGTTACATTTCCTTTAATTAGAGTCCTTAAATAATCCTTAAACATTAATTCCCGATGAACATATTATTAAAAATAGTTAAAAATCCAGAATTAATTAAATATACAGTTATTTAATAATTCTGTGTAGATACTACAATTTTAAGTAGAAGTTAGATTTTTCCAAGGAGTAGTTATGAAAATGAGTATGAATTTTAATTCCTTGTGTTTTTAAACCCAATGGTCTGGTTTTAATTCCATTCAAACATCTTTAATATTCAGACCTTTCTATTTCAAACGACAGAAACATCGTTTAGACATCTTTAAAAAAGAGAAAACTATTTTCTGAAATTGCCATAAAATGTCTGATGCGATTTTGCGCCAGAAAATAAATATACGATGGACAAATTCTTCACCAATGAATAGGGAGAGATATAGTCCCCAAGTCTTGTTGACTATTTTAATTGTTGAATTTTCTATTAGGATTGCCCTTTTCAAGTTTGTTTATGGTTAATTTTATGTGCAAAATTTTATATAAATTTTATGTCATAGAGTGATTTTATGTTCATTTTGTATTTTAACCGTTCAAATATTAGTTAGCTTTACTTTCTTTAAATTATAAGTGAATTCAGGATTTTGCGATATTCACTTTATTTGATGTTATTATTTACTATATATATATATATGTGTGTGTGTGCGCGTGTGTGTGTGTGATATTTTAATTTTTTTAACTCTCTTAAATCATTTTTAGCGACACCTCATTTTTAATTACTTCTACTTCCATCGTAATAAACGCACTACGACTTTCATTTCGAGTCACGAATCTTCCGGGAAAATAACCTTTTCGCCATATATAACTCTCAGTGCATTATTAATTGCCCTTTTTTTATTCAAGCATGTAAGTTGACAACAACAGCGCGCCACTCGGGCGTAACCTCTTTAAACGTGGTCATGGAGCTACGTAAAAAATGATTCCTTTACCTATGGGAAAATAGCTTAATATCTTCAATGATTGAATAAAAGACGATTGAACCAACTACTGTCTTTTTCCCTGACCAAAATGGATTACACTTCACATTTAAAGACTGCTGTTTCACACACACACGCACAGTATAAATCGTAAAATGAAAAATTATAAAACGTAAAATGAAAAACGCAATAAAAGTATAATAACGTTTCTTCAGGGAATGAAGTTATTGTGAATTGCTAAATATAAAATATATAAAATATCTTTACTCGGATATACTTTCAATTCGTTTTTTCAGATGTTTGTTATTTTATTTTATTGTTTTTCTCTTATGTTTTGCCTCTTTTATATATATATATATAATAATCTCACTTAATTTTATTCCAAATTCTAATATTATATATTTCAAAATCTTAATGTATTCCAAAATCGCTTTTCTAAAACTCCAGTTTCGTTCTTTTCCCGCGCTGGAGGTATATTAAATCTCTCATTTTGGCTTATTTATTACTAAAAGAATACTTAATCACTTTCACGTGCCGACAGAAAATCATGACGGCGTCTCTTTGGCACCAGACTTTTTCCCCTGAAACGCCTACGTAACTTATTAAAAATACCCAATATTCCCTTCACTTTCATCACGTGTCCATATGTTATTCCCTTATCCGAGAGAATACAGGGATTTTTCTGTGCACTTTCACTTGTAACCTAAACGGAGATGCACGTATCCACCACTCTCCTATCGATAAAAAAAGAAATTAGTTAATTACTCGGCCTGTGTTTATTTTCAACGACTACAACCACGGATACGTTATATATATATATATATATATATATAACTTGTTATATATGATCATACAGAAACAAAGTAAACAAGACATATCTGTTGTTATTAAAAGTATTGAAAAAGGCAATCCAAGTATATGGAGTTTTCAACAATTAATATAGCAGTTTGGCTGTGGACAAGCTTTAGCCAGGTTACATTAATTTTGCTGTACAAACCATTCCTGTTACTAAAGTTGTTGAAAAAACAAACAGGGCAATTTACCCTAAAATGAAAGAATTTAGAAAGAAAAATCATACACTAACCCTAACAATAAAACATAATTATATGGAAAGGACCAAAATTCAAGGTAAAAATATGTAATGCAACAATATATTGCACTAAAAACAATAAATACATCATTCAATAAAGTACCCAAACTTATTCATTAAACATTAAATAATCAGTGTCTTTACCTATACTTACCAGAATTCCACAATTTTAATATAAACCGCCACTTAGCTTGACATCACAGATTGCCAAAACTAGATTTCCAACTGTGAAAAAAGCATAATTGACCAAGTAATATAATTAATTTTGATATTAAAGAATTAGTAAGATACCTATATTAAAAATCTCAAAACCAGTTAAAAAATGTAATACAATTATTTATCTAGATATTATATTTGAAAATTGGTGAAACTGTCTATTAATAAGGAATATTTCAATTTAAAAATCCTGGCGCCATCTATGTAATAAATCTGAATATATATATAGTTATTCGATTATGTATCGTACGCTGATTTATTTGTGTATCATCTCCATGTTTTATGCATTTCCTTTTCATAGGTTCTTTCAGGCATCACACTAACAGACTGCGGTATTTTAGTCCTGATATTTGCTAAATCTCAAATATTCCAAGTGTTCTATTTTCGGATGTATCTTGGAATTATAGCATTTGGCACTCTTCACGGACTTGTATTCCTGCCTGTTTTATTAAGTCTTTTCGGTAAGTGATTGAGTTTTAATTAAATGTATTATATGTTCAATTGATATTTATTAGTAATCTGTTGATGAAAGTTCTATTATTATAATTAAACACTCCTCAGAAAATAAAGATACCGGCTTTTCTCATGGAAAAAGCTAATTAAAAACCGTTGACATCACTCTATATTTTGAAGACATTAATAATTTGTAACAGACATTAGTTAAGAGATATTTTGATATTTATGCCATTAGATATCATCTGACTTTTTTAATTTATCTACTATATCAGTTATATTTATTAACTAAGGATATTCCTTCTATATTCTGCACTAAGACATAATTATTTATTTTCTATATGTGATATAAACTAATAAGATGACTGGATTTCTTTTTGATATTTAGTTTTCCTCTAAGACAAAGAATATTTCTTATAAGCATTTCAAAATATTATAATAAAAAGAATTATCTTAAGAACATATAGGTAATCACAGAAGTGAGCAACGATTATGATTTTGAAAATAAATAGAAAATATAGATTTCATGGATTCTATTCACTATTTTAATGTTTTTTCAACTCTTTATTATTTTCAACTACCATTTTGTTTACTTTCTTTCGAAAGTCATCGAAACGTCTAGCATTTGCGAAACTGTGAGCGTTTATACTGAATTATATCGAAAATTAACCCATAAATGCTTTCCTTCTATACTTATCATCATATTTTAATTATGTAGTAAAAAGTATTATTTTTTTCTCAATTTGAACATCTCTTGATGGAAACTTTATTTATTTGATTTACAGTAAGACCAGTACAGTGACATTATTCTTAGCCGATCATCTCTACAGATTAATGCTCAATGACTTAACATTATTAGAAAGATTGCCTAATTGAAATTTCGGGAGAATTGAAATATATAAAATACTTCATCTATATATAATCTCACTTTATAATATGGATTTTACTAACGTTATTAAGCATTCAATCAAATTCTCTCGAAATTTAGAAAAGTATTTAATTTATGAAAAGGATTATTATTTTTGAAACTGAAACATTATCAATTTGAATTCTAGGGATTTGACTTAGAGTCAGATAAGTGAAGTGAAATTATTCTTAGTCAATCATCTCTACAAATTAATGTCCAAGACTTAACATTATTATAAATATTCGCTCATTTCTTGATAAAATTATTAAAATATAAAGTATTTCATCTATAAACCTTTTCACCATATAATATGGGTGTCATTAATGTTGTTATATATTCAATAAGATTTTATCGAAATTTGACGGCTTGATTCATAGGAGAATGGCTGTAGAAAAATAAAGATAAATTGGGAATTGAACAACAAATTTTAATTTTTTACAAGTTTACTTTTTCTGCTTAGAAATATATTGAGAATAATTCATGAGTATTTGATTAAAAATCTTATATTACTTTTCTTCTATTGTTAGTAAAAAAAATTATGAAAATTGGAATTTTTAATAAGTAAAAGCTGAATTCCGGTTTTAGATTCCATTTTAAAAGAGTCACAGAAAAATCAGTAATAAGTCTATTAGAAATTTAATGAAAGAGCTATAGTATAATAATAGTATAGTCCTGATATAGTATAATAATTTTAAAATTGATTTTCTATACCTATTTGTATTAAATGAAAAAAATTCTAAAATATTTTCGTGAACCAGACTCTATTGCACAGGATTTTACTATCTCTCTACAATGTTGCTACGTTATTCTGAATGCCGCAAAACATCCTAAAGATATCGTATTAATATTGTAGAGCATCTTGTGATAATAGGGGATATATAAAACAGATAGGTTATAGGTGTAACTGTCCTCCTCTTTAAGGATAATGGTATTAAAATTAATAGTTTCAATATCTTAAATGAAATATTATATTTATTTTTAGATTAAACAATTTTATCTTTTCAGGTCCATCCTCAAGAACGAAAAACATTGAAAAATCTGTGATATTTAGAAAAAGTTCTGATGCGGCTTTCATAAGTAGAAACCAAAAAGAAGCCTCGTTAATAGGCATGTGACAGAGTGAATCTGTTGATCATTAATAAAGTATTTCAAATAAATGTCTGCTAAGAGTTTGTTTTATTTTGAAAGTTGAACCATAAACGATCATTAACATATATAGCTACAGAGTCGAGGGCATCATATTGACAATTTTATATATCGATGCTATATTTGAATTTCAAAATTTCAGTTACAAAAAATTCATTACTGTGGGCCACCAGCCGCAGCCGAGTACCTGTAGATGGCGCTGCCATCGCGAGTGACGTCAGAGAATCAAGCTTCCGAGAACAGAAGAGAGGACGAGGCGGTTGAAGACGCGTGAACGACGTGAGTCTTTACCTGACAAAGACAAAAGACGACGATGTGCCATCCAAAAGCTTATTTAATGACGATTTACTTCAACTGTACATATCTTTATCTGTAAATATTGCTCAGTATATTAATGTAAACTTAATCCTGATAATATAACCATTTAGATTGATGAACTGTGCATTATTACTATGGAACACAACACTAAGCCTATCTGATAACCGCCTACATTACAATTTTCTTCTCTTAAAATTAACGGGAAAAGAAAACCAAGGCGATTAAGTGCTGAAAAATTGTACAAATATGACAAAATACAGGCTTTAAACGAGAACAATTTACACTCCCAAACTTATTTGGAATGGAGAACGAAACTTAATAATTCAAAATTATCGCAACGCATTGTGGTGGCTGACGTTGAAGCAAAATGCTTATTATATGATATTGCAGGCATAAATGTATTTAAGAAAGAAGTGTTTCATTAGCCCCGTACTTAACGCACAGTCAATACTTAGTTCACTGTTGAGGGTTTTCTGTTGGATGTAAGCGTTAGCGACCGATAAAAGTTTATGCAAATTCAACCACGCTGATTGGCGCTGTCATTTCGCTTGGTTGTATTTAACTTTCTTCAGTTGTGTTTAACTATCGAGTTCTGTCAAGTTCAGTATTTCCGACCAGAAATTAATGAAGAAGAAAATTATCTAGGACTCACTCCGTTTCACAGAAAGCTGATACTGATTTGCAACTTTCATCAATGGGTTTGTTTCATGTGCGCATATTTACCTGCATTTTCATAATAGCATGAAAAATAGCATAAATTTTCTTGAATATACAAAGGTTTTCTTAAAAAATCCCAAATTTTCCTGCATATTTTTTGCTTATTACATGCAGAGTATTCAACCAAATTATGCGAAACTTGCAGAAACATCGACAATATGTTAGAGAATCATTATGTTAAAACTTGAATAAATACTTAGAATATCAAAGGAAATACAAGTATTTGTAGTAAATATTTTTTTACTGCACATGTGCGAAACATAGAGTAATTTTTCTTTCATTACATCAAAGCCTTATATAAAAATTACAATTAAATAAAGTTTAGATTCAAAAAGATATCGGCTTTGCAGAGTGATGAATTTTAGTTGCACTCTAAGTGAAGCTAAATGTTGAGGATTCTTGCACAAATTTATATTTTTAAACTTGAATCTTGGAAGAGTAATATTGAATTTTATGAAAGTTGAATATCTTGATTTACCATATATACTTATAATTTAAATACACTATTTAATTCATATTTCGACGATAACTATTTAAGTCGTAAAATATGTTTTCATAAGTTTCATGTGTAACTCTATCGTTTCAAACATACCGGGAGAAAGTTTTAAGTTTCACAAATCATTTTAAAACGAAATGTAAAAATTTATTGGAATGAAAGATATACTTTCTACCTTTCTTTCCTTTTTTTAAAATTATATACACAAAAGATCGATACTTCATCATATGCAAATTAAGATAAGCGATATCCATAACGAGTGCGATTCCACGCGAAATTTCTGTTGAGTTGACAATACAGCTTGAAATTCTTTCATTTTCTAAACGAGTTAATATTTTACAGGCAAAAGTAAGAAAATTACTTTAGCTTGGAAATATTCAACATTCTTGTATACAAACATCCTCATACTTATTTCCTTACAAATGGAAATACATAAAAAAATGAGCATTAATTTACACCTCTGGAAGAAAATTAGAGCCCTTAAATATCTAGAATTGCTGAAATTTATCCCGGACCATTTCTGATAATTGCTGTTTAGGGTGAATTTTGCAGTCGTTCTCGTCTTTTTCAATTTTAATTGATGGTATGAGATAGAGATGAGGTCTATATTTTTTGAGTGCATTTAAATTACTCTTTTCCAAATTAATTTATCAATTAGTCTTCCTCATCTACAGGAGCGTTCCTATTTATCCTTGCATGTTTCCAATTACTTCAGAGACAATGGGATAATTGGGAATACATTTTTCGGTTCCAAATCAGTGTAAAGTATTGATCTGAAGAGAACATATTTGAAATGATAAGAAACTACTGCATACTGTCTCAGAATGCATTGTACTGCCTGTTCCCAATTACCCCAAAACAGAAGTGTCTTACTGTTTTTCAGCAAAATTGTCTTCTGTTTCGTGGAATATGGCACATAAAATATCATAACTACATGCCTCCAATTTTGAATAAATTATAATCAATCTATCTCCAATTTTCTCGAGAAAAGTTTGGAAATGAACATTTATGAAAATCGATATGTCTGTATGTTATAATACACGAGAAGGAAAGAAACACACATAAAAATTAGTAAAACTTATTAGTTCAATTTAATAGTATAAAGTAAAACTTCCAATACATACAGAATGTCCACTCTACTCTCTTTCGACATTTAGATTACCTGAAAAAAACACTTCTTTCCAACCACCTATTTCAACAATCGTATCTGGTAGTAATAACTGTTATCTGACACTCTGAAATTCCGAACTCCTCATGTACCACGAAATCAAATTTTTATTTATCTAAATTGCTTATTCTCAAACCCGTCACACCCAGTTCACCACCTCACCATCAACTTTATGAATTCTGCATGCATACGAATAATGGGGCTTCATTCTGGCATCTCAAACGTAATCAATTAAAATATACATTTTTGTTGAAAAATCACCCATGGATGATTCGAGATAAATTACTTACTGAATCTCCGCAGGCTCCACTTATTGTTGAAAAGAGTCAAAATAATCACCTTTAGATTCCTGAATTGCTGGACGCTGGAAAGACACAATTCCCACTTTCATCAGAAAAAGAAGTTTTGAGAAGAAGAGAAAACACTAATTTAAGAATTTGTAACATTTTTATCAATTCATTTATCATTTAAATGATAACAAAGCTAGGATATAAATGTAAATTTGTACAGGGTGATTATAATTAAAGTTCAACTTTCAGAAAGCTGTATAGAAAGAAACACGGGTCTGAGTATAATCGAAGAAGGGGGGAAAGTATGGCTGAAGAAAAAAATAGTTCAAAATTTTAGCAATAGATGGCACTTTATACGTTAGAATATGCAAAATAAGAAATGATGGAACACTTTTTGGACCGTTGATGCTCATTTCCATATCCACGGATATGTCAATGCTCAGAATTGCTTCACATGGGCAACGGAAAATCCTTTCGGACATCAACTAGTGCCTATGCATTCTGAAAAAATAACTGTGTTTTGCGGGTTTACGGTATTATTTATTGTAGGGCCATTCTTTCTCGAAGAGTTAAGTCCTGCGAGTCCTGTTACCTGTACAGCCAATGATATACGTTATGAATCTCTTTTGCGCAACCATGCCATTCCAGGATTTCAGCAGCGTGCATGTATGGGTAGCACAATTTTCATGCAAGACGGCGCAACTCTACACATCGCAAATCCTGTTAACCGCCTTCTCAGCATACGTTTCGAAAATGATTAAATTATTAGAAGCCATTTTCCAACAAACTGGCCGCTAAGATCACCTGATCTTAATCCTTGTGATTTCTGGCTGTAGAGTTATCTGAAACATGTTATGTTCAGTGGTCCGATTCCAAACTTAGCTGATCTGAAGACACGCATTACGAAACACATTCACAACACCAGCACAGATATTGATTTGGGAGCCCTCCGCGCTTTTGCGCATGCGCAGGACTGAGTTATTTTCGTCAAAATAGGGGGAAAGTGAAGAATGGAACGGTGATGTTTACATTTTACTGAGCGTGATCTAACAAAGACCTCAGGAAATGAGCTCATATGAGTCATTGCCTGACACCCCTTTCCGGTGTAAAATCGTCCAAAAGTGGTAGCTCCGGAATCTGTTGCTGAACAGTACACCCCGATATGTAATGGAACATGCTATTTCTCTGTTTGAACTTCTGGTAGAAAACGGTGGACAGCATATTGAACATTTCTTGAGCTTCTCGCGGTGGATTGGTTTTCAATTAAGAGTGCCGCAACTGCCGAATGACTTGGAAGTCGTTGTTTTATTCATTGATTATTTTCTCATAAAAACCGTTAGTCATGCACATTGAAAAGTACAGTCGGTTTAAACTGCAACCCACTGCCTTAATTTTTCCCCCTTCTTCGCGTATAATCAGGTCGAATTTCAGGTCATTCTGACCCTTGGTTCTTTTTCACAGATTTTTGAAAACTGAATTTTAATTATAATTACCCTGTATTCATAAGTTGATAAAATAATAAAATTTACACAATAATTTGATTTTAGTTATCTCCCGCAAAATATTAATTTTTTTTTGTGAAGAAACCTTATGGGATAGAAAAAAGGGATTTCATTTCTGAAATGAGCACAGAAAATATTATAAAAGTCAGATATCAAAAATAAAATTATTTTTTAAAATATTTTTTGCAGAATTATGTTATTAAAAGACAACTTTCAAACGTCAAAAGTAATATGTATGTAGATAACAGGTTAGTTTTTTAAAAATGTAAGTTGTTAATTTGACATAAAAGTAAACATTATTATCGAAACTGAACACTACCGGTTTCTTAGATTTAAAATTATTTCATAACATATAATAATTATTCCAAATATATAAAAAAACACAGATCTTTGATACATTAAAAGCCTGTTCCCAAATACCCATGGAAATTGTCAGGGATAATTGCAAACACTAGAGAAAATCCATAAACGGAAAATGAAGTTTCCTCGTAACTTTTATATCCTACAGATCCAAAGAACATATAACTTTACAACTTAATTTGAATATAACCGGTTTAAGAACGAAGAATGAACAAAGTTCTGCAAAACAAGTTTCAAACAAGAAAACTAATTTTTTATTTATTTCTAGATTTATATGCAAAGGGGGCTTTGCTTAATAGTTAGTAACCGCCAGCTTATGTGCAAAAATTATGAACTATTAATAAGAACTTAACTATTAACTTTTCAAGCCATCATATTCCTATAAGAAGTGAATACGGCAGGTGCTCATGTAAAGTTAAAGAACCATAATCTATTAATAATATGCAATGAATTTCTGTTCACTTTAAATATAAGTCGACTTTTCATGTCTCAACCTTTCCTTCATTTTCACCTTCGAAAAGGTGATAATCATTAATATTTCATTACATGGCTTTGGCGTACTTTAAGAGCCAGCTGAATAAATATAACCTGAATTTAAGATACATCACTTCGAGACGGTGATTTCTAATAATTCCTTCAGAGCAAATGCACCTATATAGTCTTTGTATTCTATCTTGGGACTTGGGAAAAAGACAAATTATTCGAAACTTATGGAATACGTGACACTAGCAAAGCATTATATTAAAATTCGAAGCAATTACTTTAAATATTTGAGGAAATGAATAATAAATAATTTTTTGCTGCACATGAACAAAACATAGCATAATTTTTCTTCCATAATTTCAAATTCAGATATATAAAGCGGTTTATATAAAAATCCCAGTTGAATACCATTAAGATTCTGAAAGATATATGCATTGTAGCGAGCTGAATTTCATTTTCTCTCTAAGAGAGAAGTTAAATGCTAAGCAACTGCTAAATGTTACGTGCAGCTAAATGATGAGGATTTTTCCACTAATTGATATCTTTTAACTTGAATAATTGAATAGTTATAATGAAATTTATGAAGGTTGAATATTCTGAATATCCATGCATACTTATAATTTGAGTACCTAAATTAAATTGCAGTAAATT
>BGPR01018924.1:0-25489 GCA_013235015.1 Araneus ventricosus | reverse complement strand
ATGTTACATAGAAAATTCCAGTAGAATCGCCATGATTCCATTCCTAATAGAGATAGAGCGACAATTCTTGTATTTTCTGAAACCTTCATTTTGGCGCCCAAATGATCGCCATGTTTATCGCCAAAATAGTAGATCATAGGCTTTTAACCGATACGAATCCTTTTAAATGTCTCTTCCCAACTATAAGAATAACAAGGCAGGGAAGCGACATTAGATTTTTGTGACAATTTAATACAGCAAAAGTCCTAAAGCATGCAAAAATTGTTTAGTTTTTCCGGAAAACTATGCATCTTCTAAGAATATAACAATCTAAGGAATCCTCATAGAATATCCATATCCAGAACGCATGAATTTGTTTTTATATGCTTAAAGCTTCCTAGCTGACATCATATATATTTCCTGTACTGTAAAACATTTTTCCTCGCATTTTTGTGTCCTTTATTTTTGCTCATATCGCCGGATGCACTCACAAAAATGATGCGGCATAATATTTTTCTTCCCCACGAAACAAAAAAAGAAACTTCTACAATGCTTGAAAGAGAAAAAACTTCTTTGTAGAAACATTGAACTCCAGGAATAAATATTCCTCCCATAAGAATACACATTATTTACTTTTATTTTGTGGATGATTTTACGAAACCTTAATGGGAGAAGGTTCAAACCTCTCTGTCTGTTTTTGATAGTTCTATCATTTACGCTTTGCAGACCACGCAAAAAAATATACATAGTAAGCTTTCAGTTCGTCGTTTCTTTTCTCAACGGAAAATATATCAACCCAAAAGCAACGTATCTTGGGTACGTTTGCTTCTCATTTTCGATATTCAGATTTTTTTGCGAACCATGCAGATCTTGAATTTAAAGTTCGTATAATATCATTATGAAAATATTTAACACATGCAGTTTGAGTGCCTTATTTCGGATTGTTTTTGGTTTCATTTCAAATTGGCTTTCTGAATTTTTTTTCACTTCGTACTTGAGACAAAATAGTAACTTGCTATTCAATAATTATTACTTTTTGGTGATTTGGTTGGATTTAGTTTAGTTTAATAATATTAAAAACTCGCTTTGAAGCTGACACAAGGTTTTTGAAACTATAAATTTGGATCATAGTCACATGGCGAAGACAGAACCTTTGCCGGCACCTCCCTTTATAAATATTAACCAATTAATGCCAAAGTCGCGTTTTTCAAATGAAATTTTGTATACTAATATTACATGTTATGAAATCAAATTGAATATTTCTAAAAAAAAATCTGCCTGAAAAATTTATGTTTCATTGCTAACCTAAGCCCGGTGTTCCTAAGGGACGTAATGCAAAATGGAAAAAAAAAATATCAAAATATAAATTTATGTAAGTTTAAAAAAACCTCATTATTTAAATTGTATCTACTGAAATATCTGTTAAATACAAGTACATTTATCGCTAAATAATTTAACAAACTTACTTTTCTTTTCTGACATTGCGTCGTGATTCGTGCTGTAATCGACTGAATGTATAAAAATATGATTGCTTAAATCGATATCTTAAATCGCTAATATACTAAAAATAATGTCGTTTTAATAGGCTTAAAATTTTTTCACTACTTTTTTAAGGTATCCGACTGGTTTAAAATCGTCGTTTTCGATGAAATTATCAAAACACTTTTTATGACTTAATTTTGTAGCCTGTTTAACCAGCTCTCTAAAATGTCTCACTTTTTACTCTACGTAAATTACAAATGAAGTTGCAGCCATTTTATTACCGAACTGTAAGCATTATTTTATGTTGCATGAAAACTTTAAATGTGTTTTCTGAGAAATGATATTTTTGAGGAAAATTGTCGACCGTAACAATGATTTCTCAAAACATTATTCAAGTATCGATGTGAAATTTTCTGAGATTGTTTTCTGTAATATGCTTGATGTTTTCCCTATTTTTAAGTGCTTAAATATC
The DNA here is from genome assembly GCA_013235015.1 of Araneus ventricosus. Taxonomy (NCBI): domain Eukaryota; kingdom Metazoa; phylum Arthropoda; class Arachnida; order Araneae; family Araneidae; genus Araneus; species Araneus ventricosus. Next base: position 23,556 of record BGPR01018924.1, on the reverse strand, counting down.
AGAGAAAAGCAGTTTTTCTGCTACATCTGCATCTACATCTACATCATCTACAGCTACATGTTCAGCTACATCTCAAAACTATTTTGAAGTACAAGAAATATTTTAGAGCATAACACAGACAACTGTCATACAAATGTACTCCTACAAGGATTTATGGATATTTAGAATATGATTTTGTCTATGGCTGTTAGCGTAAGGCAAATATTTTAGCCATTTTTCTTCAAATTTCTCAGTTTTTTAAAAAAAAATATTATTTTGAAAGCCTAATTTTACAATATTTTCATGGTTTTAAAACATATGCAGTTGAAAAATAACATTAAAAAATATACATAAATTATTTTTCAAAAAAAAATGTCTCCGAACACAGTCGGATACCTTAAAAATACTTTCTGTAAAATTTATGCTGAAAAGATTGTGAGTTTATGATGCATTTTTAGGAACGTCCTGAAAAAGATACGCTAGGCATTAATGTGTTAACATCAAACAAACGGAAAGATGTTTCAGCCAATGGAATTCACGTAAACTTTCCCATCATGAACAGAGTATTTTTGATGGCATCAGTTTGAAAAACACGGAGATTTTTTTTTTCTCTTTTCTCGCAATGCAGCATAAATTATAGATGGGAGATATGAATAAAAATTATTCGGTAACTTTAAAGAGAAGGAACAGAAGAAATTATTTGCCTATTGTTTAGATGGTTTTACTATTTTGCATTTTTTATTTAGAGTATTTTTTATAAGTAAATTAACCAGCGGGAGTGGTCTCCCCTAAACTTTCTCGTACACTTCCCAAAAAAGGTGCTGTTTCCCCTCCCTCCGCGTGAATAAAAAAATTCGAACCTACTGTAACCCAGGATCCGATGACTATCAGAAAACATTTAGGTAAATAATCAAATTCAAAGAGATGCGTACTGATTAAATGCGCACCGATTTCTACTCTTGCCGGTTCAAGGACAAAGTCACATAATTCTCCCGCGTGCACAGATTGCTACCGGTACGCATGCGTATGAGAATCGGATTTTAAAAAATTGAATATGCAATTTGAGCGCCTCTTTTTGACGGATTAGGCCCAAAATTTTATACGGACCTACATTCATGACAATAAAACTGCGTACCAAATTTTATCCGTCTAGCTATTCAAGTTTTTGAGTTATAGTGTTCACATGACTTCGGACATACAGACAATCAGACTTCCCGTGGACAGATTTTGTCCAAAAATTTATAGAAACCTACAAATGATGTTTGAAGACCACATATCAAATTTCATCCCCGTAGCTCTAATAGTTTTCGAGTTATCGTGTTCACAGACAGACAGACATGATTCCAAAATTGTGTTTTTCGGACTCAGGGAGGTCTAAAACGTGGAGATTCGTCAAAATCTCGAGTTCGAATTTTTTGACGATTATAATACTTTCTCTTTGTATACTTCGTATACTAGAAAGTAAAAACGTAGTGACAGCTGACACTCTCCGAATTCTAAGAATACCCACCCCTGTTCCCCAAACCCTCCTGGGCGAGCCACTCTAACCAAGAAGGCGCGCTCTGCGGGTGTGAAATCAATCACACTTAACGAAAAGGGGGTGAAAATTTCACAGTGATATTCGGACGTCCACCGTCTTTTGCTTGAGGGGACGGTTGGGACTATCCCGTATCGACAGGGTTAAATGAATTGGAACTCTAATACTAATGATAATCGAAAACGACTTATCGCCCGCCCTGCCTAGGCATCGGGGGTCATCTGAATGAAGGTCGGCACGACAGCAATTGGGTTCTTAATAGACAATACCGGCCACGTCACAACCCTTCCGCAGGAGGTACGTCCCGTTATCAGAGTGGGGATAACTCAGCGCCACACGTGAACCCGATTAACTTATCCGACGACTTCTCATCCTCAAATCGGAAGTGTTCTCCTATTGGAATATGACAAATCATAAATTATTTTCTTTTGATTAAGAAAAGCTATCACTCTGAGTATATTAGAAAAATTAATGTATGAAGAGTTGCGATTTTTATGAAATAAAAATATTAGGGTGTGATTGATGGTGATTCCTTTCACTCAGAACATATAAATGAAAGTATTGAATTTAATTTGCAAATACATTTCATGATATGAATATTATTAAAAGGTTATTTTCCATAAAAGTCTTTATTTGCAGAAAATTGTTATTTAGAAGAGGTGTTCTGCTTCTAAATTGTCTAAAAACTTCTTTATCAGAACGAAAAGTTCATTCATTTGAACACAATTATTATATTCTGTCTGCAATATTTTAAAAGAAAACTTATTTTTTGACCATGATAAAGAAACCTAATATTTTATGGAAAAGTTGTTTTTATAGTAATTCAAGAGAATCATAACGGAATAAGAAAAGCAATTTAAGGAAGAAATGCTTTTTAGAAAGATTTTTGTTCAAACAATTCTTCTAAAATCAAATAAATTATCAAGGAAAAAGAAATATGAATGCGAATATTTTAGTATGAGTGTCAGTGTGAATGGTACATACATTTAATAAGTATAAATTTGACTTTATGAGTTTTAGTCCAGAATTATGCGGCCAATTTATCAAAATGTTTGTATTTTTACGATCATAGTTAATTTTATGAAGATCCTCTTCAATATCATATAAAGAATGCAAACAACCTAAAAAAATATAGCCAACAAACTTGACTGAAAAATACATAAATAAACGCATCTAAAGGCATAAATTAGCATTTAAAAACTATAATGTTTAGATTAAACCCTTTTTTAAATCGTTTTATATTGAACTAGCTGTCATGCCCGGCGTTGTTCGGGATTAAAATACTTTTTATGTAAAAACTATTATTTTTAATGAAAAAACTATTTTCGTATAGAAAATTATAATACAAAAAATTAATTTATCGTCTAAAATGTTTTTACCTCAAATTACGATCATAAATAATGAAGTTTAAGGAAGATCTTGACGAAAACTTTGATACAATTTATTAAATAGTTAAATTTTCATTAATAAAAAGCGTTAATATAAACCAGATCAATAGTTTTTCCTGATATAAATTAGAAATCGTCTGCTTTTAAATTTTTCTTTAGTATTTTTCCAGAATTTTGTTTATATGCTCTAGCAACATCTCTTCATACGTATTCTTCTTCTTTAATAATAAAAAATACATTTCTACAAATTGTGAATTTTATACACAATTGAATTTTTTTCTAAAATTATTGAAATGAGAGCAACAATTTGAACGCAAATGAAATTTTTGACACCGAAAAGCTATTTTTTGAACTTTATTATAGTATAAAAATAGTTATTGTAACATAACACTTTCTAAATATATCACAGAAAAACGCAAAATCTTGCTTAATTTTTAATTAACTGAAATTTTAAATACTTTTTGGGCCTTTAAAAATTGACAGAGCGCCTGACCTTTCTCTTCTTGTACAAAACATTTACAGAAATAAAAAGAAATTAGTTCAAAGTCTCAACGTTTCCTAGCAACGAAGTATTTATAAAAATGCTTTATTTCAAAATCGTCTGCAAGTAATCAATTTTTTAAAACGTTTAAAAAATTAATAAAATTTGAAAGAAACAATGCACCGAAATAAAATTGGTATCATTGAAAAGGAAAAATTTTAAAGTTTAAGATGATATAAAAATATTTTTTGTTCAACAATTTCCTCCGAAGTTACTGCTATAAAACGGTTTCGGTTAATTTCTAATTAACTAACTGTTTAATTAAGTTCTGGACTTTCAAAAGTGGAACATAGCCACAATGACTTTTATTTATATTCAGAAACGATGTACTTCATTTACTAAGATGAGTATAAATTAAGAAAGATGTTGCATTTTTGTCTTATATTAATAAGGACTGCGTTCGTGTAAATTTAGTAATTTTAGGCATTGCCTTCTTTTCAAATTATCTGAAACGAAAGTAACTTCTTAAATCACATTTGTTAATGATTTTTTTAACTTTTTAAAATATTAATTGAGATTTTTAACCTACGTTATAAAAATTTATCACAAGTGTTGTAGACGTAAAGAGTTGTTGAGGTCAAAAATTAGGATTTAACAACTTCTTCTCTGTTGCAGATATTGGTATTGAATAAGATTTATCTGAAGATTCCAATTACGATCAAATAACTAAAACATGCAGTAAATAATGCTGCTATAAACCGTCTTCTTGCAAATTGGTATTTAATTTCTTTTGGAATTTCCATGCTAAATTATGTAAAATTTATAATCTCTTTAAAAAGCTTCAAATTATTAAGATTTTTTCAAAAATGCTCTAAAGTAAAATTGAAAAATGAACAGCCGTTGATGTCATTTTTAGAACTATCCTCAGAAAATAATCTATTAACTATTTCTTTCAGTTAAATTCTTCATAGAATAAATATTTAATCCAAAACTCTAGCGTTTATATTTCTTGCAATAAATACATTTTCAAATATTATGTAAAATTTATAATCTCTTTAAAAAGTTTCAAATGATTAAGATATTTTGAAAAATGCTGTAAAGTAAAATTGAAAAATGAACAGCCGTTGATGTCATTTTTAGAACTCTTCGCAGAAAATAATCTATTGACTATTTCTGTCAGTTAAATTCTTCACAGAATAAATAATTAATCCAAAACTCTAGAGTTTATATTTCTTACAATAAATACCTTTTTAAATATTTATTTACTCCGAAATTGTATTGGATGCATTTTTTTGTAGGTGTCAAAGAATTAAATGCCATCTTTAATTAGGTGCATTGGCACTCTTCTATGTAGTTGAATTTAATCGATTCTGTCAACTTGGCGTTGTTTTCGGTACTGCAACTTTAAAATAATAAGAATTCACAGAAAAATAATTATTAGTTTCTCTCAGGAAAATATTCCTTCTTGACTTCCGAAACAAAATAATTGTTGTAGTTTTTTTCTCATTTTCACTGAAATGAAGAAAGCTTTTCACTTCTATTTTGTTAAAAACAATTTGAATTTTTCATAACTTATGAAGCGTCTTTTTTTTTTTTGCTCTTGTTTTTCCACGACTGTGAAATTAGAATTAAATCACTAATTCCTTTTTTTGCCGTATAAATTGTTCATCATATTAATATATATTTCAAGAATATATAGAAATTATACTTATAATACGGTATTACAGATACCGTAGCTTGATACATGAAAACAATAGAACTTTATTCAAGTCTTTTTTTATGGGAAAAATGGCATGACCTAGTAAAAAAGCAGTGATGGCATATTGCACTAGAAACTAACGACTTTAACATAATTTATGTTGTAAAGAATGTTAAAAAATTAATATAACATAGTGAGAATTTTTTTTATAATACAGGGTGTACACAAATGAAGTGACACATTTCAAAAATTAATAAAAATAACCCCTAAAAATGTTGAAAATAGAGTTTTTTTATAAATAAGAGCGCATCTCAAAAAAGATTTTTTTCAGATAGGTAACGCGGCGGTACGCCGTTCTAAATTTGCTACAGCGAGAAAATTCCGTGCGCAATGATTACCGATCAGCAGAAGCCGATGCGTGTTTTCTGGGTTCTTCTTTTTAGTTTTTCTTGAATATCACGAAAACTCTTCAGTTTTCACAATACATGTGAATTAACAAATTAAAGAATGTAAACTTCCTTACAAATAAATGCTTTCATTTTTCTTCCTGTTTGAATATTTTCTCAGATAATGGCTCTAAACAAATTTTTGATTTCCAATAATTTACGACCCCCTATGCCACCGAAATGGCATAACAGTTATAATTATCAAAATTTATCAAAGATATTAACTATAAATTAATAAGTAAAAATTAATTAAAATTTAATTAAAAACTCTTAGTACTATATAGAATGGCGCATATGCAACTATTTCTAATATAACACAGAAACAAATAATAGGAATATAAATTCAAATGTAAAATTTATAAATAAGAAACAGAAGATTTAAACAAAAAACGATGACAATACACATTTTTTAAAATAAAAACAGAAGATTTAAACAAAAACGATGACAATACACCTTTTTAAATAAGAAACAGAAGTTATTAAAACAAAAAACGATGACATTACACTTTTTTATAAATAAGAAACAGAAGATTTAAACAAAAACGAATAATACACCTTTTTTTATAAAATAAGAAACAGAAGTTTAAACAAAAACGATGACAATACACCTTTTTTATAAAAAGAGAGATTTAAACAAAAATGATGACAATACACCTTTTTTATAAATAAGAAACAAGAAAACAACAAAGAGGACAATACACCTTTTATAAAATAAAACAAGAGATTTAAGAAACAAAAACAGTGACAGTACACTTTTTTCTTGATGCTGTTAGATTTGGAAGGAGCGCAAATTCTTATTTATAAAAAGGTGTATTGTCATCGTTTTTTGTTTAAATCTTTTTCTTATTTATAAATTTTACACTGAAATGACATGTTATCTGTCTGATAAAAAAAGAACTGTTTAAGAAGCGCTCTCATTAAAAAAAATTCGTAGTTCCAACATATTTAGGTTTTTTTTATTAATTTTTAAATGTGTCAATTCATATGCTTACACCCTGTATCTGTATTTCTTTTCTAGCAAATCCTTATCTTGTTATTAAAGAATGAAATCACTTCTTCCATTCCATAATCTAAACCTTCCTGAACATTGTAGAAATATTTTGTAACATAACAGAAACGACAATATATTCACTACTGACACTGATATATGTTAAATCTGTTTCGTTCCTTCCGTGTTATACAATCAGTTAACTTCCATCAATGATATTTAAACAGCTATACATCTGATATAGTTAACGAACAATTCGTCAGTGCTTATCGAAAATGATTTATGCAATTTAAATCCAATCTCTTTCGCGAAGAGTTGTCGAGACGGTTTTGACGTTCAGTAATTAATGACAGATGAATTTTGTTAATATCGGATATTTAAGCAAGCAGTCATTTTCAAAGAACGATTAACTTTCGCAGACGGGTTTTCAAAACATTTCATTCCTTTATTAGTTGTTAAGAAAACGCATGCATAGCTGTGATGAATTCATTATAATAGTTACTGAAGGGCCCTCATTAAAGCACAAAATATTTAATAATAATTTAAATTGAAATTTTGCTTAAAAGGTTTAATAATAATTTTAAAGTGAATGCGCTTTATTAAAGATGAATTTAATAAAGCCCATGGAAGATATTAATGTCAAGTTTTTTCATTTATAACTGAGATATACATCATATCTAAATCTATTTTAATATTAGAAAATTACCAGATTTCATACAAAGAGAGAGGCTAATTGAAAATATATTATTTCTATAATGCTATATTTAATTGCGGTATGTAATTATATATTTAATTATGGAGATAGATAATTTTCAATTTTCAATAAGGATGTCTTTTTGAAATTGGAAATGTATTAATTTTCGATTTAATTATTAGGAATGAGGGGACACTGAAAGTTTCTTTTGGAAAACTAAAAAAATGATTTTACCATCGGTAATAATTAGAATTAATACGCTATATGTTAATATAAGATTTCAGTTGAGTATTGGTCATAAATGAAATAATAAAATACTTATCAAAATATTTCCCTAAAAATGGGTTTATATTAATCTGCCCCATATAAGGAGTGCATTGATACACTCTTGGGACACATTGATTCTTTCACGGAAATATCGAAAATAATGATGACTATTAGATGTGGGATGGATCAATACCATTTTTTAAAATAAATATTGTATCCCAAATCAAGGTTAAAAAGTTTAACAAAGTAGCAAACTTTTATTTTAATCAAAATTCGCCATTTTTAATGAGACTGGAAAAATAAAATAATAATACCTCGGAATTTAATTTATTTCTACAAATAATAAAGGAGAACGTGTGTGTGCAAAAATACATTTTAGGGAGGGAATATATACCTCAAAGATGTTTTTCAAGTTTTAATTAATTAAAAATTAAATTTTCGCGTTCTTCTTTAATAACTTACTTATGTAGCACAAAAGTAATTTTCTCACACTATCTGAAAATGCAAAAAATTAATTTTTCGATGATTTTAATTAAGTTGCCGTACAATTGGTTCCTCCAATTTTAATAAATTCGTTAAAAAATATTTTAACTATATTTTCATTAATGCGTTTTATTTTTGTAATGAAATTCAAACCGTTTTCATTGTTTAAACAATTACTTAATTGCGTGTTCCTCTTTTGATAGTTCATTTTTACGTTTTTTTCCCTCTTCTGAGGACGATGCTGGAAAGTAGTTGTTGTCCAGGCACATTGATCAATTGTATCAATCTTCCACAAGAACTCATTTTACTTAAAACAAGTGGTCAAGCGAAAATAACGCAAAACAACCTCACAACTTATTATAGTTCAGAAAAATTAATGTTTTTCCTACCTTTGGAGTAGATTCCCTGGAAGGAACACATAATCAATGAAAGAAATCACACAACATGTATTTAGAGTAAAAATCACTTAGACAAAAAGATTAGCGGTCTGATTCATTTCTAAATTCACATTTGACAAAACATGGCCGAAAAATATACCCTTATATGTGAGAGGATGTGAACATCTTGAGCCATTCCAATCATCAACATTGATTGACTGTATTAACGTTCCCGCGTATCAATCTACTCTAACTCCCCTTGTTCTTAAATATTTGCTAAAATTACTTTAAGAGCAAATACATAAGGAAATAATAATACTATCATACAGACATTTTTTTGTTTCTTGAATCTAAATTGTTGAAACACACCACAATCACATAAAACAGACTTAAAATGGAAATAAATTGATTTGATGGAAATAAATTTTTTCCATCAAATGGCAGTTGAATGAACGCTTATACATTACAGTAATTCGAAATGATTTTTAATATTCGTCATCTTTATTTGTATTTTTGTATACTTCAGACAATTAAATGATAATTGAAGCTCATCGTTATCGTTTTCAATCACTCCTTTGTGATACTTATTAGATAAAACGTTTTATTGAGTTAAATTTGTGATTAGTTTATATTTTATTGAATATTTTCAGTGTTCTCTGGTCTTACTCGCGGAAGAATTTATGTCTTAAAATAAATCATATGCACTTTCTTTGCAAAAAATATTAAACATTTTTAAATTAATCGGCAGAGAAATGCAACTTTCTTTTCCGAAGAGAGAATTAGTTTTTTTGGAATTTATTTCTTAACAGACAATATTTTCCACATAAATCTATTTTCATTACTTAGTAAAACAATGCAACTTGCTACTGCGCTAATTATAATGAAATTCTAGAAATGTACGACGAATTCATCTTTACTTTATTTGCATTTTTTTCTTTTTGAGATTCACCAACGAATTTTTCACTCTTTTGATAAATAAATTCATGAATAAATTATTTTTCTTATCGCTCCAAAAGTTATGTACTTTATTAAAGATATCTTACTTTTTTATGGTCTTATATGTCCGCTCACATAGGGGAAATGACGGTAAAAATACGGGTTAGCGAACCTGATACATAACTTATAAGCGAATCTATTAATGAGCATGATATTTATATTTTCGTCACACCTTCCACACACAAATTGCCTTCATGTTGGGTTGCCTACGCCTAATATTTACCCAGTGTTTTACCTTTATCAATAAAGTTACCTCGACGCTCATAAAAATTTTATGTATCATTGATAAGCACAGGAAGTGTACGGGCCCTGGTGTGAAAATGCAATATAAACGATCGCTTTAGAGATAAAAATGTTTGGTTTATAAGTAATAAGCTTGTTCTTTAATGTGAGACCCTAATTTGATTAGGGGAATAGAGAGATCAGAGTAGCATATTCAATTTTTTGATGTATATTAACACATTATCATCCAGTAGAGTCAAATAATGTTTACTTAGACTCCCATAATTCACACGGTATGGTAAAAGATGTTTTGTGATGTTTTATCCATTTGGCTCAGAATGAGTTAGAATAACAGACACTTTCAGCTCAAAATAATTTATTTTTACTTTTAGTCTTTATTAAACGCAGAAATAAAGACTTTTTCCATAATATATCTTAAAACGCAGTTACTTTACACTCGTGGAAGTAACTTCGCAACAGTATAAAATTTTCGTTTAAAACTGAAAAAAAGACCTACTGATTATGGATACGGAATTGAGAATTTTTCTCGTTTGTTGGCAACACTGAATAGTGTATTAAATTCCTTAAACGCGTGTAGATATCATTCAGGAGGTTACAGATAGAAGAAAACTTTGAGCCAGTTTTTCTGCGAATATTTTTGCGCTGAAAAATCTGTCTCTGTTGAAGAAAGCACAACATACCTGAAAGCAAGTGTATTTAAATTTGAAAGAAAATAAACCTAACTTTCATTTCGTTGCTTTGGATGTCAATTGTATTTGTTAGTTAAGTTTTAATTGATTTTTTTCTCACGTGGGGAACTTGGCTCCGGAAAAAGGGTTTCTTTGCTCCATGGAAATTTTCAAAAAGCAACTCCAGTTGTTTTTTAATTTATTTGTGTATTAGATTTTAAGAAGAACAATGCTTTATTTTTTTTTCAGATATGCCCATGGCGTATGAATGGAAGTTAGAGACTTGTAAGTATATGGATTTCTCTCCAGAGACCCTTGAAGATTGTTTTTAATGCCATTTCACAAGGTTGGTTCATTTTTAAAGAGGCAGAAGCTTTTTCTGGTACCCCAAACGAACCGTTTGTCACAAAATAATTCTTCATATAAGGAAACATGGAAATCCCCAGGTTTTTACCAATGAGAAGGAAAAGACCATAGCAACTTCTATACTGTTCTACCGCCATGGAAAAACCTTGAACAGAGTTGTCTCAAGTAGACGAGTAGAAGAAAGGAGGGAAATGGGTATAAAATCAACCACAACATTTGGCAAACTCAGCGCACTTCGTTAGGCGATGAATTCGTTTCCGATCGAAGTGCAGAGGTCGCTGTGGCCTAGTGGTAAGGTCTCAGCTTTGGGGCCGGAGGGTTCCAGGTTCGGGACCCGATTCCACTGAAGATCCGCCGTGTATGAGGCTTGTTTCACGCTACATCATACGTAGTGGCCAAACGTCCTCCCGTTGGTGTGGCTTGGAAGTTTGGAGGGGGGCAGCTCATGTGTCGTCCTCGTCATCTGACCGTCATTAAAAATTAGGAGGTCCGTCCAAAAATAACATCGTGTTGCTTCAAAAACGGGGCGTTAATATAACTTAACTAAACTAAACTAAACCGATCGAAGTGACATGAGACTCCCGCCGGTTCAATCTGCGCTAGATGAAATAAAGCCATTTCCTTTATCCCCAAAATACAGTGGAATATCTCGTTTCTACAACAACCGCCACTGGCATGTCTAATATCTGGGGTTTTCTCGTGGCGGTAGGGCAGTAGTTCAGGTCACTGACTTTGGTATTCCTGTCAATAGTACAGACATTAAAACAATAATAAACGCTTATCTAACTAAGAAAAACGTGTTAAGAGATAGACATAGTAATAATACACCGAATAATGATGCAATAAATCATGTTTTCACTCCATAGTTTAAATTTTTCTGCGGCTAAATGATGTGAAAAGTATTTTAAAATGTAAAGCTGAACAAATTCTGAACTAAACAAGCTCATTTTGTAGACTTTTAGCTCACTTATTTCTAGTTCTTGAAATAAACTTGATTTTAGTGTGTTAAAGGCCTTAAAAGAATGTTTACTAAGATCGATTTCAATAATGCTTGTTGTAATTTAAACCATCCACGAAAATAGAATAAAATACTCGAGAAGGCATTTAGGATTTTTTCATATGATTAAAATTTAGAACTATGAACGATATTACAATATTTAGAAATGCATGTAAATTGCTAAACATTCATTAATAATTTCTGAACTCATTCTAAGCTTAATAAAGATTACACTTGACTTTCTTAAGTATGATGTTTAACCACGAAGCAGTTTTTCGAGAAATGCATGTAAATTGCTAAAAATTCATAATTTCTGAACGCATTTTAAGCTTAATAAAGATTACACTTGACTTTTTTAAGTATGGTGTTTAACCAGAAAACAGATTTTCGTGAAATGAATGTAAAGTGCTAAACATTCATTCATAGTTTCTGAAAGCTTTCTAAGCTTAATAAAGATTACACTTGACTTTCTTAAGTATGATGTTTAACCACGAAACAGTTTTTCGAGAAATGCATGTAAATTGCTAAAAATTCATAATTTCTGAACGCATTTTAAGCTTAATAAAGATTACACTTGACTTTTTTAAGCATGATGTTTAACCACGAAACAGATTTTCGTGTTTCTCTCACAACCTGTGAATTCTGGGCTCGCTCGCTTACACACATAAACGAGAGAAAAACACAATAATTTGGAAAATAAAACATAAAAGGCCACAGTCTTGTTACACCGCTCTTTTCCAACCCTTACCGCCATCTTAGGTCATAAACTTCAAATTATTATCAGAAGTCATTTTCACCCTGCGCTGCAGCGAACACAGAAAAGAATAATAATAAATATTTATAGAATGCAAAACTAATAAAGTCAAATTTAATGTGCAGAGCGCGTGTTATGCCATCATCAAGTCTTTTGAGATCCCGGAGTCTTTCTTGTGTAAAAGCAAAAAGATAAAATTTAGGTTTGGCATCACGTATTGCTTTGATGACGCTATTTTATTATTCCATGGGGTTTTAAGAACTCTTGCAAGCGTCGCTCTCAAAAAAGATCAGAAAGCAGTTTATGATCTTGTTTGCCTCTTTGGAAAGGCTTTGAAGTATTGAAGAGTGCAATTCCGCTACTAGGTATACGAACATATTAGCCGCAGTGCTAAATTCTCCGTGTAAAATTGGCTTTCAGTATAGTGCTGAGGTGCCACCTTTTATTTGAAATGAGATTTTGAAAGGAATATGAACATCTGGGTTTCCGCATGAAAAGATTTTAATTCTCGCGGTTTTACGAACAAGAATTACTGTCATTGTTCACGCAAATAAATATTTGGATGAAATAATTATGAGAAGATGGATTTGGGATCTTATCTACTTCGGTCGAGTATTTTTAATTTTTATTTTCTTGTGTAGCTACGTCCAAAATACGAAAGGAATCACGGAATATTTAAATCTCTTGCCTCGAGTAACATAAAAATAGCGTCTCAATTATTCCGTACAATTTGGCGTCGTTAATATTATAAAATTACATAAAACTAGTGCCTGCCAATAGTCTAATGGTTAAGACATGTCATAGCATACACCAAAAATATTAATCAGAGAAGGAAGGATCTTGTATTCTGTCATCTGGCTGTTCTCATAGCCAGCGCTATTTTAGAACTGGTACATCTATGAGGGCTTTAGAAACAAATTGCTTGCTGTTGTCGTGTTAGCTGCTGCAGATTTTCCTGCTTCTCAGAGCGAAACACAGATGTGGACCAGTTATCCCTAAAAGTTCTTCGGAAAGCCAACTTGCCTTAAATCAGACTGCTACATCAGAAAATTGAATGTCGTCGCTTTGAGCATCCAATACTTCTTTTTTATAAGTTCGTGTCTCATGGACTTAATTAGATATATTAAATAAAGTAGAAAAAAAGCACCACCGCTTAAGAATAAGTACTGATTTCGTTGCATAATCATTTAAAGTTATTCATAAGTACTTCCATAAATAGCTATTTAAAAAAAGTGCAAATTTTATAAACATTAATTAAATTTATCCGAAGCCAGAGAGTAAATGGTAAAGACAACCTTCTTATCATCCACCGGAGAACCTTCAGGATGATAAGAGGGTTGTGATAAAAATATATCTGCAATTTAATAGGAGATATTTTAACCTTTAATGAGATAATCGACGAAATTTGGAATTTATGCATAAATTGTGTCAAAACTTTTGACATATGTTCGATTATAAACCCCGTCAAATAAAACAAATTTAATCGAAAGCAATGCCGATTTTTATGTAAAATTAATTCCAAGTAGGTTTATTGTCGCCTTTTATGCACGTCGAAGAACAATTAGAACTATGAATAAAATGCTCAGAAAAGAATTGTTGAAGCTGTTATTTTTTATTTTGTACCATTGATTCAGAAATTTACTCTACTCGTTAACACTGTCTGTGAGGAAAAGTTTTTGAGTGAAAGTTTTCGCTAAAACAATTATTGTATCGTCAGAAAGTAAAACCAAATATATAAATAAAGCTTGTACTGTTGGTAAATAAAAGGAATTTCAATTTAAAATAGTTATTTGGCAATGTTACTTGAAATGACTGAAGGGGACATACGACTCTTCAAACTAGAAAAAATGGGGGAGGGGGAACTGTCAAATTCGATATATCATATCTCCGAAACAATGCAATTCACAAACTCACTTAAAAATATCCGTTCTTTTTCTTATAGTACACACATTTTCAAGCCTTTTTATTGGTATGTATTGATTTGAGAAAGTAATAAATATGGGTATAATTTTTGGAGGCAAAATGAGTCACTTTGCGAGCATGAGTACGGAAAAAATATTGGTCTAAACACAATATTTTGGGTATCTAAGTAATCCAAACAGTCTGTTTAAGAAACGGAACCACAATTTATTTAAATTCAATTTCTGTTTTATTTACCAATTTAAAATAAAATGTTAAAAATAGTTAACAGTTCAACATTTTCAACACCTCAAAAAACTTCTTTGGAGAAAATATGTACAAAAACTGTGGTTCAAATTGTTGAACATAGCACAACACATATTCGGTAAAAATTTTATGTAAAAACATTTAATAGTTCTTGAGATATTGTGCATTGTTTCATAATTATGAGAATTTTTGAACGCGAATTGTTTTACCTTGTTCAGAAAAGACTCGGGAATACTATATTTATATATTTTTCATAAAATTGAAAATTTTCGAGGTTTAACAGTCGTATGTCCCCTTAAATGAAATTGATTTTCTTAAAAATTACTGTATTGACTTTCTTAAATTTAAGAAGAGTTTGTCAAAAGAACGCGACAATGATGTTTTGGGAACTATAATATTTTCTGAGCAACCCATAGGCTTAGAATCCCTGATTTCTCGCCAGAATTTTCCTTTTCGCAGAAGTTCAGCAAGTTCTAAGGCATATTTGATCCCTTTCTATTTATCATGTTTATAGCTCCGCTGCAAAGATGTATGCCATGTGCACATTCGTCTGAAATGCATATGGATGTATATATGAGTGAAATGCATACGGAAAGATTTGGATCAATATATTCGGCTTTATTACAATGCTCGAAATCCTCATCTTACATGGCGATCATTTTTTTTTGAGTATTCTTTATGCCGAATATGTAGAGCAACAAAGAACACACGCTTGTGTCGAAATCGTCCCAAGCTTTAAAAATAAAATAGGATCTGTAGTGAAAGTCAAGACATCTTAGATGGAAATTTGTTGCCAGGTCTCTGTTACAAGCCTTAGGAGACTATTTATTTCTATCCACACGAGGACTTGTCTACCCCAAAAATATCGACAGAATTATTAGAAAGACAAATGAAGTTAGAGTTCTTGTACTGAGATATGGACTCAGTCTGTCTTTGGATATCTTTTTCATATGGATTGATCAATTCTGAGTTCAGTCTAAGACCAGATTTATTGCACTCTTGTGATGCCGGTCAGTATACACTGATTAATATCACATCTTTTGTAGCTTTCTCTGGGAACATAAGATAAAAATTATCATGTATTATCCCTTTAATTCCCAAATCGCGTTTTATCAGTAATATTTTGTATACATATTAAAAAAACTCCTGCCTGACAAATTAAGGTTTAAGTGCGCTGCTAAGCCAAGCCTCCCTATTTGGGGACTTAATGCAAATTGCAGAAAAAAAAACTGTCGAAATCTAAAATTACTTGAAATTTCAAACAAAAACATATTTTTACAACTGCTTTTATTCATATATTTGTCAAATGCAAGCAAACCATCTAATAAATAATTGATCAAACTTAACCTTTTGGCATTGGAAACAGCTACTTTCGAGTCTGGCTTGAAAATAGAAAGGTTGCATTAACAAATGAACACTTGATACGTGGTGCCGTTGATTGAATATAGAAAAAATGAATACTTCATAATACTTTTTGTAAACCTTTTGTTGAAAAAATAACTTATGAGAGTTTATGATGCATTTTTAAAAGTATCTCTAACCGGCGGGAGTGGTCTCCCCTAAACTTTTTCGTATGCTCCCCAGAAAGATGTAATTTTCCCTTTCACTAGGATTGCCATACGTACCGTTTATACGGGACTGTCACCGCAGTTCATTATTCTGTCCCGTTTGCTTCCTAAACTCTGTGTCATAATTTTAAAATGACTTTCTCCCAATTTTATAATTATGTGAAAGAGTAAAATGATATAATTAAGAAAGTAAAATCATCTTTAAAGTGAGACTGGATTAAAAAGGATTAGATTTGCATCTTTTTTCATTATAATATGTGTTCATTTTATAAGATTGCTTAAACTTCATTGATTTTTTTTAGCAGAGTAAAATAAGCTACTACGTACACACTTTTTTCGTGTTTTATTTATTTAGCACCTAAACGTCCCGTATCAATGCTTGGCAATTATGGCAACCCTATCTCTCCGAGCGTAGATAAAAAATTCGAATCTACTGAAACCCAGAATTCAATGATTATCCACGAGTTTCCTTTAGAGCGCGCCAATGTCACGCTCGCCAAGACGGAAATGACCTCGCGTCATACACCGAACTCCAAAAACGAGTGGTACAGTTTTTTTCTTTTTTTTTGCGTCGTAGAGTGGGGGGAAAACCGAATGTGCAATTTCAACACCTTTTTTAACCAATTTAAACGAAAATTGGAGATAAATCTACAATTAGGGTTTCATGACTACATACGAAATTTCATTTATCTAAGTCATTCCTTTTAGAAGATATTGTCTTCAGAAGTATGTGATTACACAGACGGTCAATCCTTTGACGGATTTCGACCAAAATTTGATACGGACCTACATTCCTGATTATAAAACTGTGTTCCAAATTTAATCTATCTAGAGATTTAAGTTTTTGAGTTATAATGTTCACATGAATGCGGACAGACAGACTTCCCTTAAACGGATTTTGTCCAAAATTTGATAGAAACCTACAATGTACGTGTAAAGATCACATACCAAATTTCATCCCTGTAGCTTTAAAAGTTTTCAAGTTATCGTGTTCAAAGACAGACGTACATAATCCTAAAATTGTGTTTTTCGGACTCAGTGAGGTCTAAAACGTGGAGATTCATCAAAATCTCGAGTTCGAATTTTTTGACGATTACAATACTTTCTCTTTGTGTACTTCGTATACGAGAAAGTAAAAAGAGAGGGCTAGGCAATAATAGGTTAAATATGAAATCAATGTTTCAAAGATTATATTTAATATTGTAAAAAAGTGGTTCCCATTCTTATTCCCTCCCATATCCCTTTATTAATCTAGTTTTATTACTTTTAAGTATACCCTAATATCAGCCACTTCAATCCTCTCCTCGAGCAAAGAAGATTTCATTAATAATGTTAAGGGCTTAAATTAACTTAAGACTCAAACGACCCGAAATTATTCTATTCTTTTCATACGAATTATTTTTGATTTCCAGATTTTATTCAATTTTTTTACAATTCCGCGCCCTAACAAATAAAAACAGAATTGAAATAATTTCGCATTAACTTATGAAGAAAGCTAGCAATTTGTCTTCAGAACTTATGATGGCGGGCCTTGTAAATTTAATCCGCAGTCAGAAGACGAGTCTCCACGCCAATTTTCAGATTTCTACGCCTCACTAACGCAAAACCTTACGATTCATGATAGTAGATTCCAATAACACACAGATAATATACAATAATGTACGGTATCATATAATATTCACAATATCATACAATATCTGAAAAGTTACCTTAGTTGATCCTATTCGTATAATGGATGGTACCATGCTAAAAATTTATACAACTTATAATTACATAACGCACATTTCTTTATTTATAAATGAATTTATAAAGAAATGTTAAACTGGTCCTAGTACGTAATTTTGAACCAACATCCATTTTTCTAGACCATTGATAAAACCTATATCTCAGTGTTTGTAGTTTGACCAGCAAAACTGAATCAACACCAATCCTTTACACATCTCGACTTACTAGTAGTATATGGGTGACAAGAATGAGCACAGTTTTGAGCCCGACAAGAATGGGCACAGTTTTGAGCCCGACAAGAATGGGCACAGTTTTGAGCCTGACAAGAATGAACTCAGTTTTGCTTTTCCGTCACCCACATACCGAAATCGCCGCAGCGATGTTTTGCAAAACGGATGTTTCAGTGATGATGAGATATTCCCCTAAATGCATAAATAGTTAGTTCCGAGTTAGAAGCGATTGCAAAAAGAGGAGCACGAGCGCGTTTACATATGATATGGAAAACTTTCATCCCCACTCAGCGAGCGCTTCGAAAGAGAAGGAAGGAAAAGCCTCCTTTACGCGCCATCGGAAATCAACACGTTTTGGAGCGGGAGAACAAAGCTCGTCCTCTCTCTGTTCGAAAAATGGAATACGAGCCAACGCGTTTTCGGAGCACGGCGAAAGATAGATGATTTGGAAGGAAGGAAACTTGCATCCCACTTCGCGTAGCGGTTTGTCAATTGAAGTTTGGAGGTAAAAAAAAGTCTCCCTACTAGTTCCGCTTTGCGAGTGACTCGATTAAGCTTTGAGTGGTTCTTTCATTGCCCTTCGCAAATTGGCTGTGGTTGTCGTTTGCAGAGAGAAGAGGAAAGAAAAAGTCTTTAATGCCTACACGTTTAGTTTTCGCCGCGCGAGAAAACCTGGGTGGAGAATCAAAATCGCCTTAGCGCTGTTTTCTCCCTCTTTCCTCGGAAACCTGACTGACACGTATCGTGTCGCCGCGCAAGAATGCTTTTGGGTCTCAGCGCTGTTTTCTTCTCTCTGTTCGGAAAACTATCTTACATGTTTAGTTTCGCCATGCGTTTTGGGAAAGAAAGCTTTTGGGATGGAGAACGAAATCGCAATTATTAGTTCTTACCCTTGCACATTTATTTTCTCCTCTCTGTTCTCCAATAGAAGTTTTAATTCTTAGACTTGCACACTTAGTTGTTCTAGTTTCTAAAATTGAATTGTTAGTTCTTAAATATCCACTTTTAGGTTTTCCAGTTTCTCTGCTCTCAAATGCAACTTTAGTGCTTAGACTAACTTCACTCTAACTTCACTTTCAAACTTCTTCAACTTTTATCTTCTTTGGTTATGTTGTTCTTATACTTGCAAACATTCAAGTGCGAGCCATAGGTTTTAAGAGATGGCGCGAACATGTTAAAACTAAATCTAAGATAAGAGTCAATGTCTATTGCTTGGAGAAAAAAGTGAGACACACACATTTTTAATCAACCAAATCTTTTATTTTTTCATAATCACAGCTTATACATGGTTGCTTGTTATTTCACGATTGGATACATTTTCACAAGCAATGCAAAGTAATACATAATAAAGAATAGCTTGGTTTTTCACACTAAGGATACATTTTCACAAGCAATGCAAATAAAAGACAATTTCATCGTCACATAGCAGTCGGAAGTAACCAAATTTCGCTTCGAAATTCGGACATTCCGGGATATCATTCCATGACACACCTTTCGTCGCTAAGATACTGTCCACAATTGTTTCAAACAGAATTTTGTGCGAAGAATAAACGTTGTATTTTTCTGCAGAATTATATTTTGTGAGTTGACAGAAACCAAATCGCTTCTCCTCTGTTTGTGTATCATGTAGGAACTGAACTATGTCTGTGTTTGACAATATTGTAAAGTACATAATCTTCGAGGGGTCCACAGAATTTTTATGAAGTCGAGCATTTTCGATGCATTCCAGAATATTATCATAAAGGATGTTGTGAATCTGCAAATAATCACATCCCGAGCAAGGATCTGCAACGATGTATCCAAATCTCTCCATGGCTGGTGCTCATCTGAACTCACAACTGATGTTGCGATTGATATATCTCTGATTTTTACTCTTTGACATATTTTGAAGAGATTTACATTGCTGATTGGAGGTGAGGAGAGTCGAATGATTTGCCAATTTAAATTGTGTTTGCGCAAAACGTGCTACGATTCGTTCGTTTTCGCAGGCATTTATTTCTCGCAATCTGTCGATCGATAATCCTCGAGTCAAATGCCATAGAAAATAGAGACAAAAGAGCCCACAAGATATCGTTTTGGGATGTTGCAAGATTTTCGAATTCCATTCCATTTGTGTCGAATTGTTATCAATGAATTTTTTTATGTTCCCCACCGGATACGTCCCGTAAGAACAGAAGAAAGTGCATTCATCTTTGTTATCAAAATAAATAGCTTGCCAGTGCGTTCCTTTTTCCAAAGACGAATCGGTGTTGACTATAAATGATCGATAATAACCTCGATTTTTGGGAAGCAGATCGCTCGCAAACACGCCTCCAAATCTTCTAGTTATTATAGGATCGCTGTGCGCTAATCGTAACAGTGTTTGAGTGTCCATGATGTTTTAATAGTCAGTGAATATGTTTCTGCTTTTGTCGATCTCGATAAGCGATTGCATTTCCATATAAACTAATAATGTGACTGTTTCTGGAAGATCCTCGTCAAATTTTAAATGAATCGATATGTCTCCGCTTCGAGCTACATTCATAAAAGGATCGCTGGCAGAATAATCTTGCGTGAGGTCGAAGACATACAAACACGTGTTGTCTTTATATTCCTCCAGTGTGACGTTCGTGTTGTGCTGGGCAAGATCCGTGAATAGACTCAAATAGTTTCTTGCGAACAGATCATTCTTATAAGAAGGTGTGTAGGCTGACATTGGGATTTGAACTCCATTCTCCGATAAGGAAATATAACTCAGATTATAATTCTTGAAATTAAAAGGATTCTTTTTAAAATCGCCATTAAACGCAGAATTAGAAACCAACCCCAGAATCATTCGTGAAGGAAGAATACCGTTCATAGCATTTGGAATTATAACACTTTTGAGCCCAGAACTGAGAGTGAAAGTTTTCGTTTCAATTCTAGTGAAAGACATTTGAACCAATGCTTGCTCTAAAGCCTTTTCATGCCCGACCACAATGGAACTCGATACATCGCATTTTCGGATAAAGAGACTTATATTTTCGATTTGAAGACGAAACGCACCGCTTGCAGCTAAGAGAGTAAAATCGTCTTTTGCTTTCAACAAACGCACTCGAATCGTTGTCCCGCTAATTAGGAGTCGAGGTTGTGTTCCTAAATCTATGTGAAGAATTCCGCACATATCGAATATCTTGCCTCCATTAACCCGTTCATAGCGTTGTTTAAAACCCAAATTTTTGCCAGCGGCTGTTACATCGATATTGTCAAATTCACCTGCGGTATCTTTATAAAACATGCCAGCACGCAAAAAATTCTTTTGAGAGGATTCTGAATGAAATAAAGTGCTCTGAATATATGTTTTATAAGCATAATTACTCTCTGAAGAAATTTGTCGATCATTGAGTGAGATGTGGCATTCCGAAAACATTGTATTCAAAAGATAGTTTATAGATCCACACTTGTCGTTGACTGTGAAAGCTGTTCCATCCGCTTTCAGAATTTTTGCCTGAATGTTTAGAAGGACGTGCGAGAGATCGAAATAGGCATCTCCCAATCCTGTGATTTGAAACTCGATAGTGTTGCTATCAGAAATGGAAGCGACTGGATGAATCTCCACAAAACTAGAATTTTCAATTGCTAATTGAATTTTCTCAGGACCGAATAACTCGAGCTCGCTTTTTGTGCAGTAACATCGCTCCATGTTTTTTTTCTGGTGTTAGAGATCGGAAAAGACGTCTGTCAGACTCAGTTTCTTTCGCTTCGTTTGATGGGATTGCTTTGACTTTTTCCTTTTAACACCTCCGCCGCCTCTTAATTTGTGAAGTATATCTGCTGTTATTTCTCGTCCGGATTGACGAATTTGATCTCTCGCCGCATGGCGAAATGATTTTCCTTGAGAAACATCCTCGACAATATTGCGACCAGATGTCAATAAACGTTTACCTAAATATTTTCCTGCTTGCATCATCAAGGGTAGGGCGTATCGACGCAAGCTACTGAAAAACCCATATCCTCGTTGAATGGGAAAATCGGAAGAAAAGTATGGATTAGCATTCCCAATTTGATTCTGATAATGTGCAATGCAATGCTCAGGTTGCAATCTATGACCGCGCTTCGCCATGATTGTTCTTGGCTCTGAAAACCAGACAGAATGTGAGAGCATTTATATAATTTTTTTCCTAAAGGATAGAACCAAATTCGTTTTCCCCGATATGAATTTGATGGGAGTACCGCTACTTGTTCGCATTTCAATTTCGATAACATCAAAGAACTGTTTTTTAACTCTAAAGTACAACGGAACCGAAAAGTTTTTAACTATTTGTTCACTATGTTCGTTGGCTACTGGAATGATTTTCAGAATAGATGCCAAGGAATCACCCACGAGAGAGGGGGAGACAATATCGCAATACACATAGACTTCTGTGATGCCTGCTCGCAACTCTAAAACATATTCTGATTTATAATCACCATGATCAAAAGTTTGTCGAGAGAATCCCAACAGATCTTTGAGTTTCTCTCCAAACGTGACAACAGTGTGTTGAGGAACATGCAATCCCACTCGCGAATCTGCGCTCAGTCTTAAAGAGATAAACTTGAATTCTTTAAATAGGTCTTTTGCATTCTGATACATTCCACTCGGAATGAGAAATGTTGCGGTTTTGGTTTCTTTGCGAGTTGTGGAGAACGTTTTATAGGCTGTCACACGGAATGATTCGCCCTTGATCGATTCAACTGGTCGAGTATAGGGAAATTGCATTTTCGATTGTTGTCCGAGAATGACATATGCATCATCGATTATATTCAGAGCAGTCATTAGTCTGGGGCAAAAGTTCTTCTTGAATTCAATGTTAATATTGAATTGCAACGTCACTATGATTTGTCCATTGCTTTCCGAAAATTTAACTTCATTCGAAAGTCCGGCTTCGCTTAGTTTCAATTCAATTTGCTTTAATAAGTCTCCTTCTTCTAATTTTATTTCGTAAGTATCATCCAAAATAGGTTCTCTTGCAACCATCTGAATTTCTTGATTTTTGAAAATCTCTCTGTTAGGAGGCTGATATCTTCTAATTACCGTAAACCCTCCAGGTTTATGTGGAATCGAAAAGTTTTTATTGGGATCTAAGCCCAAAACTCTTAATAGCTGGTTTCCTTTTTCTGCTGTGATATTCCAATCAAATCCCCGTTTCAGTTCCACTTTTAGCTGTCTCTTATTTTTGATGTGAGTGAACACCAGTGGAATATCTGTAAAAATATTTTTCATATTCGCATTGAATCCTGAAACAAATTCTTCATGATCTTCATTGTAGAGGGGAATGTTGAATGTTGAAAGAAGTGTTTCCTCTGGAACATCAATTTCTCTTATAACAGAATAGAAATCGTTATAATGGGGTTGGATTGTAAAGTACTTTCCCGGGATAGTCACTTCGGATAAGCAACACTCCCACTCGCCATTTAGAGTAATTGGTCTGGTTAATTTCGTTCGAAAATGATTTGGAGAGTTATCCGGAAAATATTGCATACTCGAGTTGGATGGCAAAAGAATA
>BGPR01018923.1:0-30091 GCA_013235015.1 Araneus ventricosus | reverse complement strand
AAAACAATAATAAATAAATAAAACTTATTAGTTTAAACACTAATAAATAAATACAAACTTATGCTTAAAAAGTAAATTGTACATTCACATTGTTTAAGAGTAAAGAAACAGCTATTTAGATGCATCGTTTACAATTCTATGGCTTAGTTCCGGTTTCGAAAATTTCACTTCTGGTTTATAATTTGGGCGATAAATATACTCCTAAATATCGTAAAAACAAAAGTAAAAGATTTTTAGAGTCCTAAATGTGTGGACTTTAATAAATACAAATAAATTCGAAACTGTTCACGAAAGTGGCGATTTTTGGGGAGGCACCCTACCTTGTAGCTTCTAATCTCGATGTTCTTTTTCTGTCATCCTGTTTAATTCGTTATATAAAAAATCATATATATAATAGTCATAGCTACTCACCAATATTAACATCCGATAGCAAATTTTGATCAATCATTCGTTCGCAGAAACGAAAAAATCTCCTCTGACTTTCGGGATTCTGCACCTGCAAGAAAAGAGCTGAGCATGTTTGATAAAATTTTACGAATGCAAACGATGATATACTCATCTGTTTTATTAAACGACCCAGTCAGTACCTGCTGTCCTTTCCTAACACTTTTTCTAACAGATTTGCTGGAATTCTCGTCACCGTCATGTTTCCCTCGGGCCTGCAAATAAAACCTGCTTTAAAAGTCGGAAAGGAAAGATTCCAATAAATATTGTTTAGCAACGGATTCCGAAACCCTCCTCACTCTTGCGCATGCGCCTGGCGGAGTTGTTTTCACCAAAATAGGGGGAAAGTGAAGAATGGAAGGGTGATGTTTACGTTTTACTGAGCGTGATCTAACAAAGAACTCCGGAAATGCGCTCATGTGTCTCATTGCCTGACACCTCTTTCCGGTATAGAATCGTCCAAAAGTGGTTGTCTCGGAATCCGTTCCTGAACAGTATGTCACAAAAAAATTGGACTTCAAATCTGCTTAATTTATTTGAAAATACAGGGTGATCCGGAACTCCACTGACAAACTTATGAAGGTGTTCGTACACGTCAAGACGAGCAACTTTTGCTATAAAGTATGGGATAGCAAACGAAAAGGGATGACCGATGCGGAGGGCTCATTGCCAGTGAGTTATGAGAAAAAAAAGAATATACTAGATAAATTATACAAATCAGGTTAAAGGAATAGAGATTCACAGTAGCACAATAGCATAACGCTAGGAGTGCATAGTTTTCGGACAGCACTGAACACTTACTTTAACCCTTTTTTGGTCAGCGTCGCGTATCATACGTTCGGCTCTTTTGTGCCAGTACGCTATTTAAATTAAGTCAAGGTAACAATTAATTTTAAATACAAAAATCACCTCGACACGCTTTAGTGCCCCAAGTATCCTTTACCATCTTAACCTTTATCTTGCTGTGTACGATCACCCATAGAAGTTTGTCGGTGGAGTTCCGAACGACCCTGTGTAAAATCGCACGAGGGGCCGCGAGAACCCGAGTCGGCTCGTCATTCGGACAGAACAGTGTCACCAGATACGGCCCACTTACAAGTTCTATCCGGCCCGCCGCAGATTTTAAATTAATTGTATAGAAATTGTATAGTTATTAGATATGTTATATTTATAGCACAGTGTAGATGGCTTTCAGAAATACAGTCACAGTTTCATCCATCGAATTAGATCAAAGAATTTTTAAATAATTTTTTGCAGTGGCGAAGATTCGGAGGGGGCAGTCGCACGCTACTTTTTGATGGAAAAAATAACTTTTTTTATTTCAGTTTAGCTGCCTAAAACAAAGAATTATTAAAAACCAATAGTTTCCGGGAAAGTTAGCTAAGTTTCTAGCCAATTTTGTAAATTTTGTTGTATATCTCTATATTCCCGGGTACTTTTAGCTGTCCATAATTTTTTTGCCCCCTCTGCTTATTTAACCCAATCGCGGCCACTGATTTTTTGAGTCCTTATTGAGTTTTGCACCCAATTACATTGGCCCGCAAAAAATTTTTTTGGACAGCTCCTAGCAAAAGTTTGTCCATCTCTGGGAAACATTATTATGATTTATGGCCAACATGTCAGTTTCTAACGCACCATGTCTGTATAAAGGCAGGAATTATGACGAAACATTTTTATTTGAAAAATACAGGGTTTTTCAGCCACGGGTTTCAATCTTCTAGGAGAGGTAAGGTGCACCTAGACGATTCAACATCACGTAGCAATGATGGGTCTGAAATTCTCTCTGGCTCAGGAGATGGCGTTGAACGACTGCTGTAATTCTCATTGTTTGGGTAGGGAAGCTTCATTTCACAATGCTGCACTCCACACAATTCAACAATTCATAATTCACCCCAATGCTGCATAGACCCATTTTGCAGTAAATACTTCTTCCGGCATTGTGGGTTCCACCCCAATGGATCTTACCTGTTGCCTTCGTTCGACAGATAGCAAATACTTGATAATGCTGGAGCACGTATTGCCACAACCTTTGGATGACGTAACAGCTTTTCACACATCATTGTGACCTGCTTTGTAGTTCCAGAAGTGTGTGGCACACACCCATTTACGGGTCTATTCTGGTACCCCCGATTGGGTTGGGAGACATCACTCTTTCCGCACGTTAACAACGGGAAAAGTGACGTCTTCCAACCCAACCGGGGTTACCAAAATAGACCCCTTGAAATGTCGGCGAGGTGGTACGATGTATTTTCTTGCTTGATCGACTTTCATGTCTTCAATGTTCCTTCTGGTGGTAGGGGACATTGATACACTTTATTTTTGGAAAGCTAAAAATGATTTTACCAACGGTAATGATTAGAACTAATACACTATATTTATACATTTGTTAATCTGATATAGGATTTCAGTTGAGTTTTGGTCATAAATGACATAATAAAACGCTTATTACACTAAATAAGTTTCCATACAATTTTTTCTTTTAATAAATTCGTAAAAAAATATCTTAAACTTAATTTACAACAATACTTTTAATTTTTGCCATGAAATTCAAACCTTTTTCATTGTCTAAACAAATACTTAATTGCGCGTTTCTCTTAAATAGTTCATTTTTTTTCAGTAAGAAGTTTATGTTTTTTCCAATTTCTGAAGACGATTTTGCCAAGTAGTTGCTGTTAAGGCACATTGATACACACAGAAGATTCGTATCAATGTGCCCCGTAGTCAATTGTATCAATCTACCCCAACAGCCTTTTTTATTTAAAACAAGTGGTCACGTAAAATCAACGCTAAACAACCTCAAAACTTGATATAGTTCAGAAAAATAAATGTTTCTTCCTACCTTTGGAGTCATTCCCTGCCAGGAAAACGTAAATAGTTAAAGAAATCGCACAACACGTACTTAGAATAAAATGTACTTAGACGAGAAGATTAGCGGTTTGCTTCAGTTGTAAATTTTTGACGGAAACTTTTGACGGAACATGGACAAAAACATATACCCTGTGAGAAGGGTCACAGGGGTATATATATATATACAAACATAACAAAACCAGAAACAAAAGCAATAACAGTTAAGAAAATACTTAAATTAAAGAAGTGCAATTTCAAAAGAAGTAAACTTAAGGATAATTTTAGGAAATGGACAAAATATGATAAACATAGAATCTGAAAAATATTTAAATGTGAGAAAAAATAGATTCTATAAATGATTTAAATATGAGGAAAAAACTTCACAAATACGGTCTTTTTTGTCTTTTGATTACTTATTTACTGATACTCGTAGAAAAGCTCCTAAGACCTCACTGACAGCAAAAAGTCTCTAAGACTCTTTACTTCTCATTCTTAGTAAAATATTTTCCGAAACTTGTGACGTTAAAAGTTAACTGTCAACCACTTCAAACGTTGTCACGTCAGCACTTTTGAACGGTTGCTCGTGCCGCGTCTTTCTGCATTTGGATCCATTGTCTCTTCATTTGTGGATTTTTGGGTGAGTTTTGACACCTTTTTCTTCGTTTTTGTTTTGCTTTGTTGGCTTCGGGGTTGGATTTAATATGTTTTGTTTCTAATGGACTTGGGCTTTTATTTTATTTTTATTTTTTTCAATTGGATTTGGGCTTTTTGCTTTGTTTCAAACTTTGGATTTTTTTCGGTGTTCCGGGGAAACAAATTCTTTTTGGCTTTATTGCTAGAGTTTTGTGTTCAGAAAACACCGAATTTTATGTTTACGCTCGTTCGGGATTTCCCTTGCTGATGACGCGTCCCGAACGTTGGCGTTTTGTTCCTTTAAATGTTTTGTTTTTTCTTTTACAACGTGGTTTTAATGTTTTCTTTTATTAATTTATATATATATGAGGGGATGTGAACATCTTGAGCCATTCCAATCATCAAAATTTATGGACTGTATTAATCTACCCCATCCCATCTTCCCTTATATCAAGACACAGGTGCACGATACCCGAGTTGAAAGCTCAGAAAAAGACTGCGTGGTATACCACTCCAGATGTTTTCTCCATCATACTAATGGCAAGGTCTGTGTGTGACACATTTGAGGGCCGAATTGGAAAGATCTGTTCACAGCTCCGAAACACCGCCGTCCAATCTGAGGGAATTAAGAGCTATCGCTTTGCAGGCGCGGGCTAATATTCCTCTTAAGCTGTTTCATCAACCAGTAGAGTCCTTGCCTAGAAGAATATCTACTGTCACCAAAGCCAGAGGCGGTTCAACAGGATTAGTGCTGCGTAACAAAGTTTTCCTATTATTTTAGTCACTCAGTCACTGTTCCATATGAAACAGTATTATATATTTTGCGGCAAAATTAGAAATTATTCTTAAGTCAACATTTGTTAATTCAAGCAAGTTTATGCACTCTGAAAGAAAGTCAAAGAGGAGCATTTACAGAATGTCCTAGATATGTTGGCCAC
Organism: Araneus ventricosus; assembly: GCA_013235015.1. Taxonomy (NCBI): domain Eukaryota; kingdom Metazoa; phylum Arthropoda; class Arachnida; order Araneae; family Araneidae; genus Araneus; species Araneus ventricosus. The sequence continues at coordinate 25,229 of BGPR01018923.1, read as the reverse complement.
CATGATGCATTATTGACGTTGCCTTCTCACCAACTCCTGGAGAATCAAATGATTTCCAGTGAGATTCACAAGCACATCCTAGGGTTTCTGTCCTTTAAATGCGCAAAAGACTATATCTTCTGCACTTTGACCAATGACTTGTTGCGCCTCTAGAGATATAAGTACAAAGGTGTCAGGTCCAGATCTTCTTCACTTTGACCAATGGCTTGTTGCGCCTCTAGAGATATAAGCACAAGGGTGTCAGGTCCAGATCTTCTACGCTTTGACCAATGACTTGTTGTGCCCCTAGAGAATGAGTACAAAGGTGTCAGGTCTGGACTTCGTGATGGCAGCTCCACCTGTCCCCGAGGGCTATACAAGTTCAAAAGGGGCATCAAGATTGCTATTGTATCCAAAGACGAAGTATAGTAAAGAAGAATCTATTGTATCCAAGAAGACGGATTCCTATTGTATCCAAATTTATGAACACTCAATGTACATTTTTTTTCTTCATCTTTAGTTTGTTAATAAAACGGCTGTACTTTTCCTTTCTTGGTGATACACCTACGTTACTTTTGCTGTTACAGGTTTGTCTGTTGCTTTTATTGCTGCCTTGTTGACATTTTTCTCATTCTCTCGCTAAAATTATGGCAGGGGCTGTTACAATTAAAAACGTAACCAGGAATGATCTAAACTCTTTCCCCAGTTCCTTATAATAAATTGCTAGGGTGGAATCTATCAAACAGGCAGCTTTATTCTAAATTTTAAACTTCTTTCCCAGCTTCCGATCGTTCTCCATAAAATAAAATAAAATTGTGCAGATCTTTTGCAAGTCCTTTATTATTTCTGTTTGGAATAATTACAGTTAGATTTCTTTACGGCAATGTGTTTCCCTTTTTGGTGGATATGAAATTTGTCTAGATTTGCAAGCTTTCATTTGGTCTGATTGTGTTAAATCAAAGTTCAAATGCCATTTAAATATAATTCCTTCCGTATTTGTTCAAAAGAGTGTAAAATCTAAACCATGCAATTTCGAATGCCGTGCAAATGGAGTGCAGACTTCCAACTTTCTCGCTTTTGGCAGAAGTCTCCAGCTTTTTAACAACTTCTCCCGCCTCCCGATTCTCACCGATTTCCTCCCGCTTTTTAGTATTTTCGAGAAATCGGAGCAAATAAATAGTAATAATAATTAAAAAAGCAGTAAAAGAGCGACGAAAGAAAAATCCAGCGCTTGCCGCGACCACATTGTCCTCAAATTTCGAATGCGTGACGTCATTCCTCTACGGATTTTTCATCAGCTCTTTCCCGCGGTATCATGTCCAAGCTCGTTGATTAGTGACTGTCGCCATGGGATTTCGGCGCATGCGCTGCTTTGACTGTTTAGCGAGCTAGGGAGAATTTGTATCTCTTCTGCCTATCTTGTCGTGTTTGAGGCGTCGCCGAAATATATATTTTTTTTTGTCGTGCATTTCTTTTTCTATCAGTCCAGATCTGATGTCATCGAAAGAATCTAAAAAGAAATACCAGACAGTATTTACCAAAGCCTATTCCGAGGAATATTGGCTTCGAAAAAAGATAAATCGTATGCACTTTGTACCATTTGTACATTTGATTTTTCAATTGCTTCCAGCAAAATCTGCAACAATTTCCTCTTTAAAGGAGTAAAAGTACATTATCATGTAATTTATAAATAGGACTTATTTGTAAGTAGAACTCAACTGTAAACATGAAAAAAACTACAATCAATAAATATATATATGAAGAAATGTAAATCTATAAATTAAAGATCGAACATACAAAAAAATTTATAGGTAAGTCAATAATTTATATTGGTAATACTGTCTAGAAATAAAATATGTATGGAAGAGTGAGGACAAAAAAAAGTGTCTTTAAAAACTGATCAGATTATTTTAAAACTCAGCTAAGCAATTTTTAAAAATCAATACATTTTATTTATTTTGTTAAAAAATAAAATTTTGAGAAAAATATAGCCCAAATAAAATATTGTCTCATTAGGCCCCCTCCACCTTATTTGTATATGAGTTAAATAAAGTAAATGTTGGCCCTGCAACGCATTTATGATTGTGTATGTATAATTGAAAATGTCTCCCTCTTTTTCAAATCTGGAGGTTGGCAGGTCTGAGAGTGGTATGTCTACAACATCCTGTCTAGTTCTTTTCTTTTTTGTATTCCTTAATACTCTCATTTCGATTAAAACCCGTATAAATCACGTCTCAATTATGCCACACAATTTTGCAAACGGCGTTATTAATTCTTTGTTTATAAACTGCAACTCGCTGTGGTGCAGAAGTGTTTGAGAATATTCACAAGCATTGCACATAAATAACGATAAAGACTGCCTGCTATTTTATACAGAAAAGTTAATCATGGACAATATTCACCGAGTTAAATAAATCCGTGATATGAATTTGAAGTTATAGTAAATTATTTAAATCAGCACAGATAGGTCATTTTTGAATCTTTGCTTAATCTTGGGAAAAATAATTTAATTAAAAAGTAAAAAGAAAAACACTTTTACTATTGAACTAAATGGCAATTTTTTTTATTTGAATTATTTTCTACTTTTTAATCCTGATATCTATTGTTTCTCAAACTCACTAGCAGGTGGCGCCACCGGTACGGAATCAAAATGCGTTTAATTTAATCGGCTATTCGATAATTTAGTTCTGAAATCATTAAAACAGAATATTGTCACCAACAACACGCGAATGTACAAGATTTCAAAATTCTAGTTCATCAGGGAGCGAGTGAAAAATCTGTTACAAAATTCCATCTTTGCAGACATGAAACAAGTCAAGTGAAATAAAAGTGTCTTTAAAACAAAGAAAGGAAGAATTCCTTGGTTGCGATTAACTGAGCTGGAAACAGTGATTTGAAAACGATGTTGGCTAAAGTAGGGATGGGAAAAAACCTGCCAGTTTTAATCGAAACCGGTTGTTTTATGTTTCAGCTAACCGGTTCTTTTCGGTTAATTTTTTGCCCCAGTTATAACAGGTTATCTTTTTAAAATCTAATAACCGGGTAGAAAAACCGAACGGAAGATCGGCTCGATTTAGACTAAATTTACTGAGTTAACGAAGCTTTGAATTTCACCATATTAGGAAAATCAACGACAACCGCTTCCTGGAGGCGCCTTTTGGTTGGCGGATTACTTAAAAAGTCTTTATGAACAGATAAATATTGGCCAATGGATTGATTTCCTGTAAAAACAATATTAATAAAAAAATTGTCTACAAAGGGCGTTTTTTTTAATTAAAAAACACGAAAATCGGTTATTTTGAGCAGTTGTAACCGCCAAGTTAAACCAAAAGTGAAAAACCTGAATAACCGAAAATCGATTATTTTGAGCGGTTGTAACCGCCAAGTTAAACCAAAGGTGAAAAAACCTGAATAACCGAAAATCGGTTATTTCGAGCGGTTGTAACCGCCAAGTTAAACCAAAGGTGAAAAAACCTGAATAACCGAAAATCGGTTATTTTGAACGGTTGTAACCGCCAAGTTAAACCAAAGGTGAAAAAACCTGAATAACCGAAAATCGGTTATTTTGAGCGGTTGTAACCGCCAAGTTAAACAAAGGTGAAAAAACCTGAATAACCAAAAATCGGTTATTTTGAGCGGTAGTAACCGCCAAGTTAAACCAAAGGGGAAAAAACCTGAATAACCGAAAATCGGTTATTTTGAGCGGTTGCAACCGCCAGGTTAAACCAAAGGTGAAAAACCTGAATAACCGAAAATCGGTTATTTTCGCAATAACCGCCATACTAGGCTAAATACGTTTCACGAATTACTAGACTCTACAGGTAACACATAGATTCAGATTAGAAATCCATTGGCATCGTAATGAAATTATGATTGATTACTAATTGCTAGTTAATTACTAACATGTCTGACCGAAGGAAAGTTGGAAATGAGTCGCCTAAATTGGTGAAATTAGATGAAGATCCACCCGAAGTATTAATAAATCTTGAAGGAATGAGACAGCGAATCCTCGATTTCTGGTGTAAACGATTTATGGCAAAGTTGCAGCATAATCGTGACCAATATCATTTAGAAACTTAATGAAAGACTCTACAGGTAACACATAGATTCAGATTAGAAATCCATTGGCATCGTAATGAAATTATGATTGATTACTAATTGCTAGTTAATTACTAACATGTCTGACCGAAGGAAAGTTGGAAATGAGTCGCCTAAATTGGTGAAATTAGATGAAGATCCACCCGAAGTAAGACCCCCCAAAGTATTAATAAATCTTGAAGAAATGAGACGCTTGAATCCTCTATTTCCATGGGAGCTCAAACCGTTTCTACTGGCACGATGCGCATTTAATCGTGACTAAAGATAATTTAGAGAACTTAATGAAGACTCTATAGGTACACTCATAGATTCGTTAGAAATCTAATTGGCATCATGTGAATGATATGATTGATTTAACTAATAGATTGTAATTACCAACGTATTCACAGCAGAAGGAAAGCATGGAAGTAGAATTACGCTAAATTGTGAAGTTAATAGAAAGTCCCCCCCACAGTATTGATAATCTTGAAGAGAAATGAGAACAGCGAATCCTCTATTTCTGGGGTAAAACGATTTCTCGGCAACGATGGCGCATAATCTGTGACTAAGATAATTTAGAAGCCAATAGAAGACTCTATATAGGTAACTCATGAATTCCGTTAAGATATCTATTGGCATCATGAAGCAAAATTATGATTGATGCATTGATTAGTAATCAGGTAATCCAACATTGTCACGAACAGAAGAGGAAGCATGGAGAATGAGTCGCTCTAGAGCATGGTGAGATTTAGAGATGAAATCCCCAAAGTATTATAAATCTTGAAAGAAAGCAAGACAGCAAATCCTCTATTTCTGGGTAAAACGATGGTGGCGGGACGCTTAATCGTGACTAAGATAATTTAGAAACTTAATGAAGACTCTATAGGTACTCATGATTCAGATTAAATTCTATGGCATCTAATGAAATTCGTGATGATTAGATTACTAATAATATTGTCTAATTATGTCTGATGAAGAAGGAAAGTTGCAGGAAATGATCGCCTATTGTGAAGTTAAGGTAGAGAGATCCCCCAAAGTATGTAATAATCTTGGAAGAATGGAGACAGCAGTCCTCTATTTCTGGGAATGGAACGATTTGCTGGCAGATGGCGCATAATCGTGGCACCCAAGATAAGTTTAGGGAAAGCTTAATAGAAGACTCTCGTGCTCATAGATTCAGATTAGAATTCCATTGGCATCATAATGGGGAATTATGATTGATGTTAATTAGTAATGCAAGCAATTAATCACCACTGCGACAGAGGAGAGTGGAAATGAGTCGCCTAAATTGGTGAGGTTAGATGAAGATCCCCAAAGTATTAATAATCTTGAAAGATGAGGGACAGCGAATCCTCGTATTTCTGGGGCAGAAATCTTGGCAACGTGAAAGCATAATCTGTTGACTAAAGATAATTTGAAAGCAATAGAAAGAGCCTATAGAGTAACTCAGCTAGATTCAGATTAGAATTCTAATTGGCATCGTAATGAAGATGGTCATGATTTTTTAATTATGTGGTTAATTACCCAACATATGTCTGAACGAAGGAAAGTTGGAAATGAGTCGCCTAAATTGGTGAAGTTAAGATGAAATCCCCTAAAGTATTAATAAATCTTGAAGAAATGAGACAGCGAATCCTCTATTTCTGGGGTAAAACTTGATTTCTGGCAGACGATGGCATAATCGTTGACTAAGACTAATTTAAAGACTAATGAAGAAGACTCTTATGGTAACTCATAGATTCAGATTGAATTCCATTGGCATCGTATTGGAAATATGATTGATTACTAAGGTATTGTAGTTTAGATACCAAGCATGTGCTAAGACACGAAAGGAAAGTGGAAATGATCAGCTAAGATTGTGAGATTAAGGAAGATCCCCAAAAGTAAATAAAATCTTGAAGAAATGAGACGGCGAATCCTCTATTTCCGATGTCTGGGAAACGATTTCTTGGCAACGATTGGCGATAATCATGACTGAATGAATTTAGAAACTTAATGAAGAGACTCTATGGTAACTCACCAGATTCAGCATTAGAATTCCATTGGCATCATGGTAAATTATGATTGATTACTAATTGGTGAGTAATTACCCAGCATGTTGCAACAGAGAAGCTGGAAATGGAGTCCCCTAAATCATTGGTGAGAGTTAGAATGAAGATCCCCAAGTATTAATCAATCTTGAAGAAAGTGGAGCGACGCTAGGAGTGGACATGAATCCTCTATTTCTGGGTGAAACGGATTTCTGGCAACGGTACATAATCGTGACTGAAGATCAATTTAGAGCAATGAAAGACTCTATGAGGTAACTCATGATTCAGATTAGAATTCCAGTTTGGCATCAATAAGTGAGTTGATTATATTGATTACGTTAACATTACCAACATGTCTGAACAGAGGAAGAAGTTGAGAAGCAGATGCGCCTAACGTTGGGTGAAATGGGATGAGAGTCCCCCAAGTATTAATAAATCTTGAAGAAATGAGACGGCGAGATCCTCATTTCTGGGGTAAACGATTTTCAGAAGCGATGGCATAATCGTGACTAAGATAATTTAGCAAATGAGCCGAGAAGCTCTTAAGAGTAACTCTTAGATTCGAATTAGAATTCCATTGAGCATCACTGTGATGAGATTGATTACTAATTGTTGACGTAATTTACCAGCATAGTGAGACAGAGGAAGCTATGGGATGAGTCGCCCTAAATTGAGTGAGAGTTAAGTATGAGATCCCCAAAGTATTAATAAATCTTTGAAAATATGAGACAGCGAATCCTCTAATCTGAGGTGAAGCGATTTCTGGCAAGCGATGGCATAGTCGTGACTAAAGATGAATTTAGAAACTTAATGAAAGACTCTATAGAACACTCATAGTTCAGAATTAGAATTCCATTGGTACATGAATATTTGATTGATTCACTAATTGTTAGTTCAATTATACCAGCATGTCTGAACATGAAGGAAAGTTGGAAATGAGTCGCTAAATTGAGGATTAGATGAAATCCTCCCAAAGTATCAATAAATCTTGAAGAAATGGAGCAATCCTCTATTTCTGGGGTAACGATTCTGATGCATGGCACTAATCTGTGACTAAGATCAATTTAGAAACTTAACTGAAGACTCATAGGTAACTCACATAGATTCAGATTAGATTCCAGTGATGGCCGTCATTGAGCGGGAATTATGATTTGATTACTAATTGGTAGTTTTACCAGCATGTGAACGAGAAGGAAGGACCAGAATGAGTCTATCAATTGGTGAAGTTGGATAAGATCCCCCAAGATAACAATCTTGGGAAGAAAGTGGGAGGCAGAATCACTCTATTTCTGGAGGTAAAACGATTTCTGGCAACGATGATAATCTGAGGCCAGATAATTTAGAAACAATAGAAGAGCTCTAGGGTAATAACGATTCAGTTAGAATTCATTGGCATCATGGCAATTAGCAGTTGATTACTAATTGTTGATTATTACAGCTTAATACATGAACGAAGGAAATTGCTGGAAATAGGTCCGCCTAAGATGGTGAAAGTTAAGATGAAGATCCCCCCAAAGTATTAATAAATCTTGAAGAAATGAGACGCAATCCTCTCAATTTCTGGGTAAACGATTTCTGGCAACGATTGTGCGCATATGTATCGTGACTAAAGATTAATTTAGAAACATGATTAAGAAGAACTCTATGGTAACTCATAGATTCAGATTAAATTCCATTGGCATCATGATAAGTATGATTGATTACTAATTTTGTTATTACCAACATGGCTAACGAAGGAAAGTTGGAAATGAGTGCCTAAATTGGTGAAGTTAGATGAAGATCCCCCAAAGTATTAAATCTTGAAGAAATGAGAAGCAATCCTCTGTCCTCGGGGTAAGCGATTTTGCAACATTGGCGATAATCCGTGACTAAGATAATTTAGAAAGCTTAATGAAAGACTCTATAGGTAACTCATAGATTCAGATTAGAATCCATTGGCATCATTGAAATTATGATTGATTACTATACTTGTAGTTAATTACCAACATGTCTGACGAAGGAAAGTTGGAAATGAGTCGCCTAAATTGGTGAATTAGATGAAGATCCCCAAAGTATTAATAAATCTTGAAGAAATGAGACAGCAGAATCTCTATTTCTGGAAAACGTTTCTGGCAACGATGGCGCATAATCGTGACTAAAGATAATTTAGAAACTTAATGAAAGACTCTATAGGTAACTCGAGATTCAGATTGAAATCATTGTCATGTGGTATGATTGTTGATTATACTATTAGTTTAATCACCAACTTGTCGACGAAGGAAAGTTTGGAAATGAGTCGCCTAAGGTGGTAAGTTAGATGAAGATCCCCAAAGTATTAATAAATCTTGTAAGAAATGAGACAGCGAATCCTCGATTTCTGGGAGTAAACGATGGCGCATAATCTGTGACTAAGATATTTAGAAACTTAATGAAAGACTCTATGCTCATAGTTCAGATTAGAATTCATTGGCATCAACAAATGAGTATGATTGATTACTAATTGTTAGTTAAATACCAGCATGTCTGCAGAGAAGGAGGTTGGAAATGAGTCCCTTCATTGGTGGAAGTTAGATGAATCCCCCAAAGGTTCAATAAATCTTGAGAGAAATGAGCAGCGGAATCCCTCTATTTCTGGGTGGAAGCAGATTTCTGGCAACGATGGCGCATAATCATTAAGATAGTTATAGAACTTAATGAAGACTCTATGGTAACTCATAGATTCAGATTAAATTCCATTGGCATCTATGTAAATTATGATTGATTACTAGTTGGTTAATTACCAACATGTCTGACGAAGGAAAGTGGAAATGAGTCGCTAAATTGGTGAAATTAGATGAAGATCCCCCAAGTATTAATAAATCTTGAAGAAATGAGACTGGAGATCCTCTATTTCTGGGTAAATTTATGGCAACGATGAGCATAATCGTGACTAAGATAATTTGAAACTTAATGAAAGACTCTATAGGTAACTACATAGATTCAGTTAGAATTCCATTGGACATGTGCATGAATTATGATTGAGTTACTATATTGTTGTTAGTAAACATGTCTGGAACGAAGGAATTTGAAGAAATGATCACACTAAATTGGTAGTATGGATGAGAATCCACCCGGTGACTTAATAAATCTTGAAAGAATACAGACGTAGAATCCTCTGCTGCTGGGGGTAAAACGATTTCTGGCAACGATAAAGCGCATAATCATTGACCCCAAGATGATTTAAACCAATAACGAAGACTCTTATGGTAACTCATGGAATTCAGTTAGATTTCCATTGGCATCAATGAAGTATGATTGATTACTAATTGATTAATTGCAACGTGTCTGAACGAAGAAGGATTTGGAAGCCAGGTCCTTCGCCTAATTGGTAGAGATTGGGGTAGGAATCCCCCCAAAGTATTAATAAATCTTGAAATGAGACAGCTGAGATCCTCTATTTCTAGGGTAAACGATTTCTGGCAACGATGGCGCATAATCGTGACTAAGATAATTTAGAGAAACTTAATGAAAGAAGACTCACCATAGGTAACTCATAGATTCAGATTAGAATTCCATTGACATCGTAATGAAATTATGATTGATTACTTATTGTTAGTTAATTACTAACATGTCTGAACGAAGGAAAGTTCGAAATGAGTCACTTAAATTGGTGAAATTAGATGAAGATCCACCCGAAGTATTAATAAATCTTGTAGAAATGCGACAGCGAGTTCACGATTTCTGAGGTAGCGTGTGGTGGCAACGATGCCGCATAATCGTGACCAAGATCATTTGGACACTGATGAAATCGGATATTGAAACCAAAGGAAAAAGTACCCGAAAAAAATATCAGGAATAAAAATAAAATAATGGATAGATATTTTTTTACAGTATCGATACGAATATGGTATCTGCAACAAATATTTTGGCTCTATTTTAAAAAGAAACTATATGAAAAAAATAGACAGGAACGATAAATGGACAGAATATAAAAAAGACAGCAGCAAGACGGAAACAATAATTGTGAAAGTAATTTTCCCGTGAAAATTAAATGCATTAAATAAAAAAATAATTTGCTTAATCAATAATTTGAAAATCTGCTTATTATTAGGAACGACAAATTTTATGCTGATTCCTTATAGAAATACTACCTTTTACAATATCGCGTGATCACGATAACTAGAGTAGTTCTGATTGGATTTGAGCCGCTTAGAGACGTGTTGAGGGAGACTGAAAATCTGGACTGAGTCCGCAGAGAGGATCCAGGCCTGTCCAGGCCTGTTTTATCCATTGGGCTAATTGGTCCCCAGGCCGCCAGATCGCTTGATTGGCCCAGGGGCGCTTTTGATCGAAAGGCGCCTAAAAATTACTACATCGATCCTAATTTAATTTATAACCAAAAGTTACTTTAATAATAAATTTTAAATATATTAAAATAAAAATATGCTGAAGCCTTGTAACTGGACAGCCATCGGTTTTGTGATGTTAAGTAAACATGTATATGTTATACTATAAATTAAATTATTACATATTGTCTGAATTAAATATATGATTTTAAAAATGTAAAATAAAATGCAAAGTATTCATCTGTGTTTTATTATATTAATTTAAATAACTATATTATTATTATATTTTTGTATTTAGTAAATATTTAGTAGTGAATTGGAAAAAAAATTCTTTTTATGTAATGCAACAGTTAAAACGAAGCATGTATACGGTCTGAGGTCGCGGAAATTGGCTTGCAAAATCTCATTTCGAAAAGGCGCCGATTCGTAAAATTATAAGGCTTTAATCGCAGAAGAATAGGTGACTTTTTTACTCAATTATTATACTAGTTAGATACATTCAGTCGACAATAAGTGCTGAAATTCCTAATTATGGTTCTGATGGTGCGCCAAATTATTTTAGCCCAGGGCGCTTAAATTTGATTAGACGGCTTTCGATTGGCCATCCTTCTCAAAGGGGACGGGAATGGTTGAAGGTTTAAATTCTCATTCCTCCAAAACTCACTTACAAATGAAGATAAAAAGTCAATTCAAATTTGGCGAATATTCGCCTCATTATAAAGAACAACCTTGCAGGCGAGTCGAGGGAGAGGCCGCCCCCTACTTTACCGGAAAAATTAAATTTTAATTTCGTTTTAACTCCCTAAGACTAGGAATTGGATAAAAACAAGCTAATTTTGAAACTAAATTTTAAAACTTTGTTGCCCACCCCCCTATACTCCCGGGCACTTTTAGATGCCCATAAATTCTTTGCTCCCTACTTTTCCCGCTCAATCGCCACCACTGGCTGCAAGTGATTTCCAACCTCTAAATCGGACTGCTTTTTAAGCTAAGCATGTGACACCTCGTTCCGTAGCTGCCATCAGTTGTATTCTGTTTCACCCCCTTTCATCAACATAGATCAGAGGTTCCCAGCCTGTGGTACGCGTACCCCTGCGTGTACGCAAAGGACCAATTGGGGGTACGCAAAATCAAAGTCGGTAATGGCAGACGTAAGGGATTTAAAAAGTTACAGAATTTTGTTTCTCCAAAGTCGTGTGAAAAGTAAAAGTTGTGCAATCTAAAGCCTACGCTCAAAATAAGAGAAAAGAAAGATAAAGGAAACCTGGTAAATAATTGATATATTGTCTTCACCAACCCTGATTATGCAGGAATCATCAATGTCTTCGTAAAAGCTGTAGCTTTACTAGGCACCACTCTGTTGTATGCTTTTTAATTGTTTTACTTCTAATTTAGACTTATTAGTTTAGCTAATTAATTCGAGTAATTTGACTCTTCAGCTTAACTAAACCCTTAATCCATGAACCGGCTGGAACGTAGAAAGTCGCTCTCTGATGACTATTCTAAAACCGGCTCCGTCGCAGAAAGTCGTTCTCCGATTATTTCTCTTAAACCGGCTCCGGCGTAGAAAGTTGCTCTCTGTTTATTACCCGAAAACCGGCTCCGAAACATTTGCGTTCACCGTTTAGCTACAGAGAGGCCGTTTTCAAAGCATTCAGCTGAAATATTTTTGCCGTTCAAAGGGTTAAAATTATTGAAAAAACTCCTTTGCAGAGACAGACGGTTAGAGGTGGGGGTTGACAGTAGGAGGTACGCGAAAATAAAAGGACTAATAAAGGGGTACGCGAGGGAAAAAAGGTTGGAAACACCTGTCATAGATCATTGAAATTAGAGATAGAAACGATTGAGGGAGAGAAATTTTTTCATTCCTTATATCTCCAAACAAAAGGAATCTACATTCGCCTTCTGGCTTGAAGACAAGAATTTTCTTTTTCCTAAAGCTTTGGCACATATCACCATTTCATCTCCGAGGACTAAAATGAAAAAAGAGTCACGTGTGCATTATTTAGAGAAGAAACAAGATTACTTCTTTTTCCAAATATGCCTGGACTATGTCGGCAGGGGACACCGTGCCGTCACAAACGATTTGCGGCAGGGGCTCTGTCTGCGTCTCCTTGTCCTGGAAGAAGAACAAGGAATTCAAATCAGTAAGCGAAAGTTATTTTCTACCCCAAATAAAGAAAAGCTGATGAACCGATATGGCTATACATCTTTTACGTATTCTTTTCAGTACACAAATGGCTAAACAACGAATCAAGTTTAAAACACTTCAGGAAATTCTAAGTACAATTAATTTCTCACTTTTATAAGGTATAATCAAAAAAGTTTTATCGCATGCTATTAATTTTTTGATGAATTATATTTGCGAAAAAGAACAGATATGATTTTCAGCATATAGTTGAAGTTGGTAAAAATTGTCGGCAAAATTATTCAACAATTTTCAAAACTTTTCCATTTCTATCCAAGCACATTTATAGCTCATTCTTGAAAATTTACAGAGCATTTTGTAATTCTGCAAGTCGGTTTGATATAAAATAAAACTATATATTGTTTAACAACAATCGTTATTATAATTATTATTTTAAAAAAATTACTTCATTTCTTTTTGGGTTCTCAATTTGTAAAGCTTATTCTAAAACTTCAAATTAAAAAAAGATTCATTTACAGGAAGGAGTTCTAGCATTTTTATCGTGCAACCTGCTTTCATTAAAAAAGCTGTTGCGTAGAATATTTTTGAAATTTTTGTATTGTTTCATCAAAAATAACATCTTCTTGGAATGACAAAACTAATTAATTTTTGTGCTAATCGTTAATTAAACTTTCAGTTACTGGGACAAATTTGTTATTTTTATTAAATTGATAATATAGAACGCAGTGTCTTAATGAATGATTTATTGTGTTCATTTCTTCGCGAAAAGTTAATGTCCGAAGCTAAAAAAGTAATTCAAAGAAATTTTGTGTTTATGTTGAGCAAAAATTATGTACTTAAATTAAAATAGAACTTATGAATTAATTTGAAGATTTTATAGCTATTTTGACTTAAGGGGCCAAACGACCCTTAAACCTCAAAAAATGATGGAAAACTGTCAAATTAGATAGATTATTATATCTGAAACAATGCAATTCACAAACTCACTGTTTTTTCTAGAAAAATATCTGTTCTTTCTCTTTTAGTACACACATTTCGAACCTTCATTTATTAGATTAGTATTTATTTGAGAGAGTAATAAATATGGGTATAATTTTTGGAGAAAAAATGAGATAGTCACCTTGCGCACATGATTACGGATAAAATATTTATCTAAACACAATATTTTGGGTGTGTAAGTAACCCAAACAGTCTGTTTAAGAAACTGAACCACAATTTAACATTTATATTTCATTTGTATTTTATATACCAATTTAAAATAAAAATGTTAAAATAAATCAAATTTTATCTTTTCTAACCCCCCAAAAAACTTTTTTGCAGAAATATGTACAAAAATGTGGTTCAATTTAGAGAGCATAGCTAAATACATATTCGGTAAAACTTTTATGTAAAAATATTCAATAGTTCTTGAGATATCGTGCGCGCAATAACGAAAAACACATTTTGAGATATAGCGCTTTAAAGATTCAATGTTTACGTTGAAGAGCTGATACATTTTCCTTCATAACTTTCATAATTATAGGAACTTTATAACGCGGATTGTTTTAATTTGTTCAGAAAGGACAGGGAAATATGATACACTTTTTTCATAAAATCGGAAAATTTTCGAGATTTAACAGTCGTATGTCCCCTTAAATATTGGAAGTAATTGTTGAGCATTTTTTGTTCTTTAATGCAGTTTTTCTTGTTATAATTAACTTAGAAAAAATGAAGTTGAGGAAACGGAGAAGCGTCAAAAGTTGAAACCGCAAAGTGTCACCAGAAAAGTGAATATTAAAAGAATTAAGAATTATTGAATATTATTCTTTTCTCAAGTACAAAAATATACACACAGAATTTCGAAATGCTAAAATAAAATAGCTGCTTCTTGAAAATTTGAAGGTTAGTTACACATTTTTATTTAACATCACTTGTTTTAAGCCTCCAAAGATGGAGTTTTAAAATAATTTTTTTACGTCTTGATGTGTTCGAGTTTTGAAATTTTTTGCGTTTGTGTACTCTCGATGACAATATTGTGTTTCAACATTTTCAGAACTTATTTATCAGTTAGTCAATTAATTTAATTAATTTAATTATTTCATGAGCGTGGCGCCACCTGGTGGTGAATTTGAGAAAATATTGGTTTTAAGATTCCATAATAATTGCAATAATGAATTATAAATTCAAGATTTAAATGTAGGAAATAATTAAAGTGAAAAAATTGCTAATTTTTAGTACAGTAATAAAAATGTGTTTAAATTTATTAATTTAATTTTTATTTATTCTCGAAATTTAGTCTCCAGTTTCGAGTAAAAATATGAATTTATGTAAGCAATATTTTGCATAGCAGTATGAAAATTCACTTAACCCCTTCGGCCCAAATGGGCATATACGTTCCGGAGATTAAACTTCACTCCCTATTGGGCAAATAAATCCCACTTTTACATTTTTTGTTAACTTTAAATTAAGATACTTTTCATAGTTAAATTTTAATCATGCAAAAGTCGGGCCGAAAGGGTTAATGTAGGTAGACATACTACAGAAATGAAAGATGTACTCTTACTTACCACGTGCAAAAAGACTAATGTCTGTGTAGCTCGGTCACAAAAGTTAAACTTATTTTTTCGTTTGGTATCTAGTTCTTCGACACTTTCTTCTCCTTTACCAATATCTGGAAAAAATGAAAGAATAAAATTATGTCGTCGACAAATATGATGACGACACTTTTAATAATGGAGATAATTCATGCTCACGTGATATACGTCTAATGCGTTGCGTCAATTTAGTTTCGTGTCCATGCCACATATTTCATTGTCATCCTCATAAACAAAAGCTTTCTCGAAAGCTTATGTTTTGTGTCTCTTGTGTTTTTGTTTTCTCTTTCGACCCTCCGAGATTTTACACGAATGTTCTCGCTCTGCTATTAAATAATGCCCGGAAATGCGAGAATTATCGACATCCATATTGAAAGAAAATCGGTAGTAACCAGTATGAATCACATGATCGGCATGATTTGACCCCTTTACGCCAGCTCCTAAATTGCAAGATTTTTTGAGGAGAAAATACATAATATGTTACATATAGGCATGCTACATATATGTAAGATAATTCTGAATAAATAGGTCGTGGTCGCTTTAATTCTTTTTATTCCATATCAAGACGAAAGTGCAGATTGATTCCAGTAGTAAAGAGACATTTTAAATATTTGAATGATAATTCATTTTAATCGAAGCCGTGACCATTGTCCGAAAAGTGCGCTCGAAAGCGACACGTCTTTCAGAGTCAATTTCATGATTAAAAAGATGAAGTTGCATCATCGCAAGCGAGCTTAAATAGAATCTTAGAACGGGGAATCTCCGGAAGCTTTAGAGCGGTTGAAACTGGATCTCAGCGAGTCCAGTCACAGTTATTCGTATACTAGAGCTTAAATGGAAATAATTTTACAAATTAAATTTTTAGAAGCGTTTTTAAAATTAGGAAAATGTTAAGTTAACACATATATATATATATCTTGTGACTCATACAAAATTTTAAAATGAAAATCGATTGAAACTTTAATTGAAAGTTGGAAATTAAAGGGAGAGAGAATGGTGTGAGCGGAGCATGCGCAGCAGCTCATTTCTATGCAATTTTTTCAGTTAGCACTATGTTTGTTAATTTGTTAAAGAACGTATGTGTTTTATGATAGTTATTGTTTAGGTGTCTATAAAATAATTTTAGTAATAATGCAATTAAAAAAATCAAATTATTTTCCGATATATAACAAATTTAATCTTTTGTACCATCTTTTTTTGGACCTAAAACAACCCAAATCTTTGTTATTTCTTATGCACTGTGTTTAAAAAAATATTTATGGATGAAAGGATGGAAATCGAATAAGAAAGGAAATATTACTTAGCTGGCAGCTTCTATCATAGTAGTTTCACTTTAAACGTTAACTTATATCAGAGAGGTCCGCTCTCTTAATTTAAATAAGGAATTAGCCGATATCTTTAAGTCGATTTGTTTTGGTTTTTTTTTTGTTATTTTTAATTTATATTATTTATAATGTAAATTAAAATTATTATTATTTATATTTTTAACTTGTATCACTTTATTAATAATTTAAGTTTCTTCACTGTAAGGGTATTTTTTAAAATTAAGAAAAGCGTCCAAGCGATTTGAAAGAAATTTGAATTGCATTCGTACCAAATTTCATAGGATAGTATGAGAAAAAAAAAACCTTTCTTATCCGATTCCGGAGCCTTCCTCTTAATGTTTCCACGTTGCTGATAGAATATGATGGCGCGATTGTGATTTTGCAAGGGCTTGTAAGCTCTGTCCTGAAAAGAAGCAAGAAGTGTACATGTATCTATACAAATAAAAGTGAAATTCATAAATAGTTTGTACTCTACAGAAAACGAAATTACTGAAAAGAATTTCCTCACAAATAGTTTTAGTGAAGGTTTCGTGACAGGTTCACTGAACAGCTAATTTTTTTTCACTCATTAAAAACCATGTATCCGTAGCACAGAAAAGGTTAATCTACCTTTAGAATTGACATTACTATTGAATGAAAATATTATAGGTATTTTAGACCATTATACATTGTCCTTCGAGTTGCCTCCCGCTATGTTTCATTAAATTTTTATATAATTCTTTTAAAATTATTTCTAACTTAAGGAAATGAATTAGATTTCACCAGTTTTTTTAAGAACATTTGGTACAATTTGATGTTCTCATTTTAATTTCAAAAAATTTTACATACGATAAGAGGATTATGTGCCTTATACTTTATATAAAGATACATGAAAATATTATATATATCAAAACAAACAGGAAACATAAGACAAAAAGTCAAAAACAACTATATAATAATATGGGGATAATATATTTAGGGGAAATTCGCCGAATTCGGACCAGATACCCTTTAAATTAGGGAAAAAGCAGATTTTAAAAAAATGTGTCATCTGTCCAATCTAGGGAAAAAGTTCTCTAGATTGGACCGCCAATTTCTTTAAGCACAAGTAAAGCAAAAAAAGTTTTGGTTCTCAAAGTCACACCAGCGCACAATGCACGATCCCACGACATTGTATGCACTGTATCACTTCACCTTTCTCCTTTATTTCTTGAAAAATGATGCAAATGTTACGTATTCTAACTTTTTAAAAATTTTTATCCGACATTTTATGGCTTTAGTTTCCTTTAATTGTTTTTTGCTTTGATTTGTTCCAATTCTAATTTATGAGAACTACTAGTGGTGATAAACTGCTTTCTGAGTTGTTCCTTTAGTTTAAGGTAATAATCCTATTAATTCAAATGGTCCAATTTAGGCTCATTGTGTATAGTCCAATCTAGGCACCCTTTGGACAACAACGACAAAATTCCCTTAACCTTAATTTTAAACTATTTTTATAAAATGATTATAATAAATTGTTGCTAAAGAAATTTTCTATCTGATGATGCTA
Organism: Araneus ventricosus; assembly: GCA_013235015.1. Lineage (NCBI taxonomy): Eukaryota > Metazoa > Arthropoda > Arachnida > Araneae > Araneidae > Araneus > Araneus ventricosus. The sequence continues at coordinate 7,264 of BGPR01018923.1, read as the reverse complement.
TAATAACATGTTTTCCTACTTAATTTAGAACAGCGTAAGGGCCTTTTGTCTTCTGTTGAAAAAAAAATCGATTGCGTATGCCTAGATCTAAACACCTGTTCTCTAACCGCGTAACGTTTTCTCCTAAAAATTATATCATACGAGGATAATTCAAAAATTATCTACACTTTCGACATAACTCTTCCTACATTGTGCACCCCCCTATAGCACAAGATATTCTACGTTATTCCACGATGTTGCTACGATATTCCGGACTGCACAACATGTAAAGATATTATTCGAATATTGTAGGCCAGAATCTTAGTGCTATATGGGCCGACCGCTTATCTTATTGTTATACTGTTGTGATAATGCTATGAAAGTTTGAGGAAAAAATTCCTCCATTTTTTTTTTCTTCCTTCTGTTGCAGATAGATCATGGCCGCTCCGTTAGAAGTTTGCACCAAAGAGGATCAGCCAGCCATGATCCTATTCCTCTGGTCGGAGGGTGTCAAAGGTTCAGTACGTGATAGTGCACTTCCCCCATATTGCGATGATAGTCTCCGACCAGAGGAATCGGATCACTGCTCGTTGATACTCTTTGGTGCAAACTTCTAATGGAGCGGCCATGATCTATCTGCAACAGAAGGAAGAAAAATGGAGGAATTTTTTGATCAAACTTTCACAGCAATATCACAACAGTATGACAATAAGATAAGCGAGGACAGAGGTCGGCCCTATTAGCACAAGATTCCCTACAATATTCAGATAATATCTTTACGATGTTGTGAGGCATCCGGAATATCGTAGCAACATCGTGGGAATAACGTAGAATATCTTGTGCTAATAGGGGGGGGGTGCACAATGTAGGAATAGTTATGTCGAAAGTGTAGATAATTTTTGACTTAGCCTCGTACATTCTATTTACATCGTTACAACGTAATTTGCGTATTTTACGGCCCAAATACAGTATACTCTCTATCATCCGTGCGCGGATTATCCGGTTTGCGTATTATCCGTGCTCATTCCGGACTCACAAAAAAATTTAAAGAGAAACATTTTCATGCATGTAAAATGGATGTTGATGTTCGATCGAGAGATTCATTTCGTGAAACTAGTGAGCCGTAACGGCGGAAGCTAAAGAATAAATTTTTTTCTTCCTCCACGTGCAATCTCTACCGATTCAACCCCTAATTTTCCGAAAAATAAATCATCCACTTCCTGCTAGCTCATTCTCGTAGGAACACGCTTCTTCCTGACACGTCATTCTTTAACTTCTTCGTTTTCTTTCACTTTCGCACGTGTTCCTTCAGTTTTTGCGTCTTGTTTATCGTCAGTTAGTAGCGTGAGATTTTTTACTGGTAAAAATGTGTGCTGTGAAACGAAAACGAAACATTTTAAATGTTAAAAAAAATTAGAAATCCTTCAAAAACTTGATAATAGAGAATTAGCTAGTACTGATGCAGAAGATGTACTAAATGAGGGAAATACAATTTCTCATTCTGCTGCTCTACAATCTGTGGAAACTTTGTTAGATTATATGGGACAAAGAGGATTTGATTACGACGTTACTGCGGTTCGTAAAATATGTGTCGATATACGACAAGACATGAACAAACAGCAGAAGAAAAGACGCATTACAGATTTTTAAGCAGTATATGTTAAAAGGAAAATTCCTAGTTTGATGTTATACAGCATGCAAATGTAAGTAATTTTTATATTTTTGTACTGTTGTTGATTTTTTCTTTAATAAAATGGAGTTTTCGGATTATCCGTGTTTTTCTATTGTCCGTGCGATCCCTTCCGATGATTAACCCGGATAATCGGGAGTGCACTGTATTTCATAGAATTGGAGTTATGATACCGGTCCAATCCAGGCGTCTTTCCCCTATATATAAATTTTCATTCCGAAATGAAAGCTTCTCAAGAAAACATTTACACCGTTATTCTTAAATGAGACGCAAAGATGTTTACTACAATCTTACTTTATAGCTGAATTCGACGGCGCTCTCTACGATGTAAGGACTGCTTGTGGTCAAAACTGTGGTTACATCACGGTCGAGTTCCTGAAAAAACGACAGCAAATAAGAAATGAAGTAATAATAATGGTTTGGTTTGATGGAGTTTACTGGCGCATTATGCCGCGCCAAACATATGGTCTAGGATAAAATCTTAGTATAGGAGTTCGGTTAAAAGGAGTATCATACGATATGAGGTGACAATATCTAAAGTCTGCAAAAAGCTTGCAACAAGGGAAAAAATGTCCTAAAAACATGGTAAAAATTTCAGATCAAAGAGTAAAAACCAATCACTTTAAAAAAAGTAAAAAGTTAATAATAATGGAAGATGCGTTCTTCTTTGCTCTCAAGCGCAAAGACCGCGAAAATAAGAGTTATAACATTTATGATAGCGTGATAAATTTAATAAAAATAGTTTTTTTTCAAACACCCTTTTATGAATATACTTAAAATTAGATTTTTTCATTTTAAAAATTTTCTGCTTTTTACTTTCTCGTATACGAAGAGAAGGTAAAAGTACTGTAATCGTCAAAAATCCGAACTCGAGATTTTTACGAATCTTCACGTTTTAGACCTCCCTGAGTCCGAAAAACACAATTTTAGAATTATGTCTGTCTGTGTGTCTGTGAACACGATAACTCAAAAACTATTAGAGTTAGCGGTATGAAATTTGGTATGTGATCTTTACACATAATTTTATGTTTCTATCAAATGTTGGACAAAATCCATCCAAGGGAAGTCTGTCTGTGTTTATGTGAACACGATGACTCAAAAACTTTGATAGCTGGATAAATAAAATTTGGTACACAGTTTTATCATCAGGAATGTAGGTCTGTATCAAATTTTGGAGCAAATCTGTTAAAGGGGTGACTGTCTGTCGATCTGTATAATCGCATACTTGTGAACATAATACTCCTAAACCCTATGACTTAGATGAATAAAAATTGATTTGTGGTCTTCTTATCTTAATTTTAGATCTGGGTCCAATTTTGGTTTCAATCGGTTGAAAAAAAGGCGTTCAAATTTCATATTATGTTTCTTCACCATTCTACAACTCAAAAAACGGCGCGTGCGTTTTTCCCCACCTGTGTTACGAAATCGTCCATGTTACTGCTGTGTATTTTTCCCCACCATCGTTAGGGCGGATACGGGAAAGTTTTGGGGGCCCACTCCCGCTGGTTAGTCTTCAATTTATAATTCGTTATTATGGATATTAAGCTAGCTTGAAGTCATTTTTCCCTAAAACTCGCTACCAGATGGAGCCACGTGTATGGCATCAAAATTTGATTCAGTAAATCGATTGACTAACAAATTATGTTCCAAAAAAATTCATAGTTCTTTAAAAATCATAACCGTGCAAAATTTCAAAACTCCAGCTCATTAGGAAGTGGATGAAAAATCAAATTATATAATCCCATCCTTACAAAACTGAAAAAGTCAAATTAAATAGGAGTGTTCAAAAATGCTTTCATCATTAACGAAGAACACTTTTGTGTATTTTTTTTTCAAAACTCACTAAGTTGTTTGTTGAATATTGGTTTCTAATTGAAGTGGAATTGTCACGTACAAAAGTTTTTCGAATTTTTTTTATTGTGTCTCCTTGTAAATATTTGGGAAGAAATGATTTTATAAAACGATTTTTTCATCACTTTTAAATCTAGAAATCTACGTTACTATTGGTGCTTCAACAGATTTTCGTTTACACAGGCATAGGTAGTTTCACTAAAGCAATTCAGTTTGTGTAATTATAATAAAATAGCTATGTAATGATTTATAGAAAAATATTTTTTTGTGTTTGAATTGTTCTTACTAACACATTTTCATTCCTTACAAACATGAGAATACTCCGAATTTTGTGGTAAAAGCATCTGAGAATGTTTGCAAAAATTTCTTTATATTGTATGCATGTAATGTTTTTTTTATCCAGAAGATGATAATTATATTGGTTGTTTTTTAGAAAAAAAGCCCAACAAAGATAAAAATGCATGATACATTTTCAGAAGAATATTTGTTAGAAAACGCTTCACAATCACTGATACAGTGTCCTAATAAGTGTGATAAAAGAAGATGTTAGTGTTATAAAAATATTCCATTTGCAATTGTATGTTCTAAAAGCATTTATGCGGTAATTCATGCAATATTTTTTATATTCTGCTAACCAGAAGGACTGCACACAAGACTGAAAACTTCAACAATCAACTCATCCATTTGCTTATAAATAGGTAGGAAGAATGTTCGATTTCTCATCTTTTTTTCAGAATTATGGGACTGGAATACTAAAAAACTGCGCATTTAAGGGAGGAAACTTCAAAAAGCTTCCATCGGATTGATTTCAATTGTATTGTCATCTACAGGAACAATGTGTCCGTGCGCGGAAATGGAAACACGACAACTCAAATGCGGAACTAGCAAGACAAGTGAAAGTTGGTGTGTTGTCTTTATACAGAAACAGATCTTCATCAAAGTTTGAGAGACATCCGTTCAAAAACAAAAGTGCTTTTCTGAAATGTATTCTCACTTCTCTTCACAATACTATGAAATTAAACGCAAAACGCGACATATTGTGGAAGTAAGTGAAAAAATTGAGAAAGAAGATCCACGCTGATTATTTTTTAAATATTTTTCTTTAATGTTAAAAGCTATTATTATACTCCGCGTTATTCTCAAACCATGCGCTCAGTGAGATTATGTTACAGAAGTCTAGGGTTGCCATAATTGCCAAGAATTCACACGGGACGTTTAAGTGCTAAATAAACAAAACGTGAAAAAAGTGGGTAGGTGATGATTTATTTTACTCTGATAAAAAAAAAATCAATGGAGTGTAAGCAATCTAATAAAATTAACACGTAGAATAATAAATAAAAAATGACGGGAGGCTGCCTTTTCAAACAGGCTGATGTTAAAGGCGTAGGACTACTTTACTCGCTTGACTCTTTTGTTTCTCGTAACTTTTTAAGTTTAAGTAAGCTTTTTTTTGTAGCTTCTGTTGTTACCCTTTATCTCTAAAATAAGACAATAGTTATGTTTTTAACATATGTAGTTACAGAGATATAGAGGATCTCCCATACAACGTTTTTTGTGGCTTTTTGGCGTGTGAATCAATTTCGCTCCTGAGACCCCAATGGGAGGAACGCAGTCCTACGTTAAAAAAATCCTAGGCTAATCCTTTTTAGCACAATCATACTTAAAGTTGATTTTACTTTCTTTATCATAACATTTTCTACTTTCATATAAATATAAAATTGGGCGCAAGTCATTTTAAAATTTTAATGATAAATCAGAATCGCTTGTTTAAGGAGGAAACGGGACAAGCCTCTTAAATTGATTGAGTAGTGAAATGCGGTGACGGTCCCGTATATACGGGATTGTATGGCAACCCTACACGGACGTATGGCACCTACAGAATTCTTATGTTCTAAGAGATCTGGGTGTATTTTTATTGCATTGTTTTGATGCACCCCACCATGAACAAACCTAAACCTAAGCAACTATAGTAAAATCGTATATCATATTTTAAGCACACCTTACCTCCAAGGTCAGTAGCATCTGAGTCATCCTCTTGGATGCAACCTGTTGAAAGATAAATTGGATTGAAAGGTTTGCTTATGAATTCGACACATTTATGATATTTATTTTGAAACAAAATTCAAAATGCAAGCACAGACGACACTTTTATTTCCACGCTTCAAATGTAATGAAAAAATATTAAGTACTTAAACTGCTTCAATACCAACTCGACTTATAACTAATAATGCACAACAGTTATAAAAATGGCGCACTGAACTGAAATGTTGTTAAAAGTCTAACGTATCCATTTCGCATAAATTTTTACAATAAGTTTTCATTTTAAGTGCACAAAATTAATTTTGGCGGATATTTCGGTTTCATTTTTTAAAATTTTAGTTATTCTTTTCATGTTTGCAAACGCCCACGAATTCATTCCAAAGGTATATCACTAATATTATATTAAATTTTTAAAAAATTATTAAAGTTATGTTTTTAAGCGCTGCAGTTTCGGTATCTAAAATGTGTTTGAGGACTGCGATTGGATTGTTATTACGCTATGACTGATGTGACTTCTTTTAGGGAATAAACAAGAGTACAAAATTTGAGGACTTTAGAGCATCTGGAAGCGAGGGAAAAATCGACCACATAATTCTAATTTTACAAACATGGAGATAGTCAAGTTGAATAAAAGTGTGTAGAAAAAAAATATACCTCTTAGCAGATCAAATACCGGCAAAAACTTAATTTAATTTTGCTGTACCTTTGTGAATAAGAGTTGATGACGTCAGTGAAAGGTGAAGAGGAAGTGAAATGTTACTGTTTAGAAGATTCTTTATTCCGTCACCACTCGACTCTTCTTCCATCCTCAGTCTCACTAAAGATTGTGGGGTTTTTTTAACGCTTCTGAAGTGCAGGCCCGGATTATTAAATAGGCAAAGTAGGCAACTGCCTTAGGGGGCCCCGAGGCCTCAGGAATTTATTAGCGGTATTTTCAGAGTAATTTAATTTTTACTTTCATTTAACTTACAAAGACCGTGCATTCGATTTTATTCAAAATAGCATCAAGTGCCGTTCGAATTTTGGAATATTATTCTAACAACATTCCTAATTAATTACCTTCTTCTATTTATAATATTGTTTTATAATTCTTAAAAATATGTTGCTTTATTATTTAAAAAATCTCCGATCCTATAATTAAATAATATTTAGTTCTGTAGAAAAATTTTCATAATTTTTATTACAATTTTGTTTAAAATTATTTTAAAATTTTAATTTTTTATATGATAATTCTCTTGAAAATGGCTCGCAATTAAATGTTTTACTATGTTTTCCAAAATTTGCTACTTAAAACTTCTTATATGCAAAATATATTAAAATCAACAAAAATATCCGGTTTTGGAAGTTGGTAAGACGACAAGGGGGCCACAAAACTTGCATTGCCTAAGGGCCCCCTACAGGGCTTAATCCGGCCCTGCTGAAGTGATACTCAGAATTATCTTTGAAACTGTTTATTCTGCGGCATACTAGTGCTTTATCGAGGTGGAATGTTTTTCACTTTAAGGTAACATTATTTCTCCTTGATGCTACAAAACATTTGCATGCAAAAAATCACCAAAGTTTCTTAGATTGAACAATGAAAATGAATGCTACCTTTTTCTAGAAATTACAGGTTAACAATCATTCAAACTCAAATACGATGAAAACGGCACCAAAAATTTAAAAATTCAAAACTCAAACAGCTTTCTTTCCTTTAAAACCCAA
>BGPR01018922.1:0-30093 GCA_013235015.1 Araneus ventricosus | reverse complement strand
ATGTGAGTGGAAATGGGAAAGTCTGAGATGGTTCTTTTTCTAATGTTTCTGTTAAACATCTATGACAGAAAATAGGAAGAAGAAGTTTTAAAAAATTATTCGAAATAAAATTTGAAAGGGTGGAATTGTTTGTACAGCGAACGAAATCTGGGAAATGCAATAGCAAAATTGCTGCTGAACTAGCATTCCACAACATTACTTTTCCTTACGACTGACGAATTCCTTTACTGAGGGTATGCAGTAGCGTAGCCAAATATGGCTTTTGAGCTAACCGAACATTCAGTTAAATAATCAACGGACTATTGAATTCTAGTTACAGTAACATCTCCAAATATAATTACGGATATCAAAAGAATGGAGCTATAATTTTTAACTATAAGATGAAACCACATAATACTCTCAAAAATTGTCTTTTTGATTGTTCAATGTTTGTAAACAAAATTATTTCTCTAGAGAACTTAAGGCATTTCATTGTAATTTATTGAAATGACTTGTTAATATTATTTATTTTTGATAATCATTGTCTAGTTATTCAACTATGCTATTTGGTTTGCAAAGAAACTTTTTGGGTACAAATGAGATCACAGAACCCTTAGTGCTGAAAAACAGACACAAAGGGATTGTATACAACAAGGTGAACATTGTGTGAGATCGATAAATAAGATTTTCTCTCTGTAGACAAATGGTGTCTCCAAAAGATAGACCTATCAACAATGTCATAGGTCTTCTACTAACAAGACTGTTGCTACTAACAAGATAAACAACATTAAAATAACTTAACAAAAAGTACTATAATAGACCAGTAAATTTAGGGTTTGATTTGAAAGTAATTCATAATGAGCTGACAATTTGCTGGTTAGTTCCTCTTTACATGTAGAATGAATCCTGAAAAGTCCCTTAATTTCCCATGTGAGCTTCAATCCAAAATGTCGAATCAAAGATGGCCGCCAAGCACTTTTGCCTTGTTGATATTTTTCTTCATATCTAAATTAGAAATAAACATTTTTCAATTCTGAAATATCTATATGCTCTACAAGAATTTCTGTTTGGATATATACCATAAAAATAATTAATAAAAAAAATTCAAATGAAGGTAGGGGAAAGCCGGGTGAGATGGCGACCTTAAGCTTTGGGGATTTTTCCTGACCTCAATATTAGTTACTGGAGGATTATTTTTTCGCCAAAATCTTCAACTCTTTTTTTTAAAGTTATATTTTTTTTTAAAGTTTTATGATCAAATTTAAGACCCCAAAATTTCATTTTAGTAAAAATGTCAGTTTTGTCATCTTACCCGACTGTGCGGATAAGATGACGAACGATGTCGGGTAAGAGGACGAATACCTAATTTGCATAAACCTGAAAGTGAATCTATGTTGCTGCAAACACTTAATTGAAAAATTCGGACTCTGATATTTTATATTAATTCATATATTAATATCAATTGATATATTAAATAATATATTAATATTAATTGATATATTAAATAATATATTAATATCAATTAATATATTAATTTGAGATTCAAACCTTAATAAATGAAATCAATTGCAAAAATCGCATCGCCATGGGCTTGGATTTTGTCTTAGCGAGTACAGGTGGAATGGGACCAGAGCTTGCACATAAAATACTGGAATTCCAATTCCGTGTTTCCTTAATCACTGTAAATGATGCATTCTTCATTATTGAGAACCTCAGGGTCCAGATTGTCATTAGCGTCAACGTAAGGAAATCCAAACGAATGAATTCAGTCTTCAGACTCATAACATTAGAAGTCGAGATGTTACCTAGCTACTTTCTTCTTTTTTGTAGAATTTTTAGAAGGTTTCTTGCGTTTAGTCTTATTAACTTCAGGCTTGTTCAGCTGTTAAAATTTTCGTTTGTCTTCTTTTTCCTCTATCTCCTTTTTAATGAGATGCTCATTTTCCCCTGGAGTGCCTGGAGTTGCAGGAAGGGCAGGTGGCCTTCAGGTAGCACAACGAGCTCCTGAATCAGCATGGAGGTGTTCGTCATCTTATCATCTTACCCCGCATCGCCATTTTTATTTCGAAACACATTGAAGAGCATCAGCTCATTATAAAAATTAAAATAATATATCATTGAGTAGCTTCTGATTAGTACTTTGCGAATAAGACATGTATAAATTAAAAATAGTTAGACTGTGAACACTATCCCTTACGAAGCACTAACCAAAATTTACATCGTAACAACTCTAAAACATATTTCCCGGTATTATGAAACACACAAATGACGGGATGGAATCTTTTGGCGTGACATGGGTGTCTGGTCGCTAGAGGTTTCTGATAATGCAGGATCGAGCCTGCCATCTAGTGTAATTTTCGAGAAAAATCCACTTCGTCATCTTAGACTCTTCGTCGTCTTACCAGACTTTCCCCTACATAATTTTTTTGACGTCAAAACACAAAATTTCTGGGTTCTAAGTTTGTTCCAGAGTTCATAAGATGGGAGCATTAATAAATCAAGTAAAATTCTGTATGTAAATAAATTTTGTTTCTCGTAAGGAATTTCTAATATAAATTTTTAAAAAATATTTACTAAAAAATGGATGAGATGTTCCACCATTTCTGGAGCAATGATGCAGTTTGTTTAGCTTTCAAGTGAGAAGTTAGCCAAAAACTTAGAAAAAACTTAGCCTACTGTTCATAAGTCAAAAAATATAAGCCAGTCATCCAACATCATCTTCAAAACCTCTAGAAGGATGAGCTGACTTTTTACATGCCTCCCCTTAGCAACAGGTACAAAGCTCAGAACGGTGAAGGTATGCTTTCTTACTTTCGAAATACTTTCGATACTTTCATGTAAATACAGTTCAGCTGCAAAAGACTAAATGCCACAATTTCATTCCTTATTATCAATGCCTTGCTATTGGCAGATATAGGTCAAACTCTTTTTTTTCTCTGAAGTTTAACTTCTCCAAAGGAACCCCCTGATATCGAGGACAGTAATTTTTCTCCAGTATCTTCTGCATTGTCACAATTCGTTCTATCATCAGCAACCAACCCACTAGCAGTATTAATCAGTAAGTATTTAAAACAATTGTCATTGAGAAGACTGTGAAGCAATATCCAGTTGGGTAGCTTTGCCAAATCAGAATCATCTCGTGATTATCTGGAAGGACGAAATTCAACATGTTGTTCTAAGGATACAATTTCTTTTTGACAATACTATTTCAAGACTTTCGATACTTTCATGTAAATATAGTTATTTTGCAGCTGCAAGATATTAGTTATAAAAGTTCTTCGGAAGCTGCAGGAAGCATTGCAGGTACTAGTTTCAACCTATCATCCTTCATGAGTCATCCCTATTCAGTAGGATCCAGGTTGTATCCCAACCACTGTTGGATTTGAAGATAAACACGAAGTAAATACTGTAAAGCTGATGGACTTGGTGGAAGGGTTGCCAAATTAAATTTTGAAGAGAGGGTTTTACTTACTTCCTTATTGTAATGGATGTATCGCCAATATCAATGATCCTTTGGGAATCAAGTTGATGACTGTGGAATTGTAAAATCAAAGATGGCATTTCCTGATTTTTCGTTATCAAATGCTAGGCTGTAGATTTCCTCTTTCTAAATATTGCAAATGTGGTATCAAATTCAGTGGCTGCTTGCAGGCAAAGAAGAACAATCTTTATTGGCCCAATTGCTCTTGCGTTTAGGTTATATTATTGAATATTTATTCGTAGTTAGTTAACTGGGATCATGAAAAGTGCAGTGATGTTCTTGGGATACCTCGTGCAATTAGAATTGCAAGCAGATCTGTATTAGCACCTTTTACTGCAACTGATCAGACACTGATCCGACGTGTATTTATAGCAATTGACCAGATTATTATATCTGCGTCCCCATCCGCCTGTATAACAGTTATCCCTTCTGACTGGAAGTTTGAATTAGTTTTAACAAAACAAATTAGCTTGTTCAGTCATTCCAACCATATTTTGGTCAAAAGCAATAGTCACGGACATTTTTGACATCAACCTTCTTTGTCTCTCCACACTTCTAATTGATAAAGCATTCATATTTCCATCAAAAACCACTGCCTCACATGGAGAGAAGCATTTCTGCTCAAACCTAACATATTTGATTCATATATCTTTGTTGGTATCAAGCTCACCCCAAACCAATGCGTACATAAGAAATCCTCCATCTACAATGAACGAGTAGGTTGGTGGTGATTTAAAACTCGACTGAATCGATTCAAAAATAAAATCTAAGGTTTATCTTGCATTCTTCCTCAAGGACACTTCATCAAAGAGCGAAGAACTAATTCATATTTGAGATGATCTCTTAAATTTTCATTTGACTGTAGCACAGAAGCAATTCTGGTATACAGCTGCAAAAGACTGAATTCCACAATTTCATTCCTTATTATCAATGCCTTGCTATTGGCAGATATAGGTCAAACTCTTTTTTTTCTCTGAAGTTTAACTTCTCCAAAGGAACCCCCTGATATCGAGGACAGTAATTTTTCTCCAGTATCTTCTGCATTGTCACAATTCGTTCTATCATCAGCAACCAACCCACTAGCAGTATTAACAAGTAAGTATTTAGGACAACTGTCATTGAGAAGACTGTGAAGCAATATCCAGTTGGGTAGCTTTGCCAAATCAGAATCATCTCCTGATTATCTGGAAGGACGAAATTCAACATGTTGTTCTAAGGATACAATTTCTTTTTGACAATAATATTTCAAGACTTTCTATTCTTTCATGAAATAGGGACCATGTAGGACCTGTCATTCCTTGGCCTTGTGTTACTTTCCTTTACTTAGCACCTTATCTACTTTCATGGTTTTCATTAGACGCTGTTTTATTATCATGTCTGGTGCCACTCCCCTGCATATTCCCTCTTTCCTGCGAGTAAAGTAAAATAACCTTCCATAAGTGTTTTGAATTCAGTGCCGTCCATTTTTCCTTCAACTCTTCCAATTTTTGAATATATAAATGGGCATAATTGGAGCAAAACCCGACATGGCAGTCCAAGGAAAATTTCAATTTTCTGTAGCTCTTTCAACAATGTCGATCAGTTGTTTAATGCCGATATTTACTTGGAGATCTTCAATACTTTTCTTATTTGTCGCATAAGTTCATGAATATAGTTTTTGATAATGCTTTTGGTTTATTAATTCAACTTAAGTAGAGAATGTTCAAAAGTTTCTCATCGAGAATTAAGAAAGTCAGAAAATGAGATCTGAGGGTTTTGGAATAACCGTGACAATTCATCATTTTCCCAACTGTATTATTCGAATAAAATAAATTCCACAGTTCCACGATTCTACTGCCTGCTTCTGTGTGTTTTCTGTTTTTGATAAGGATGCCAAGAAAAATAAAAGGAGGCCGTTTTGTGAAGCTCTTAGTATTTTTTTATTAAGTACGTGCATAGGAAGAAATCCCCACGGGATGAAATGGGAGTGGAGAGAAGGCTGAAATATTTTTAGAATTTGATTTGATTTATGTGGTATAGGACGCTACCTCAGCCAGAATTATAACATGAAAAGGTAACACGGAAACATTCATAGTTACGTATCAAGTACCTATCTGCATATGAAAAATTCAACTTTTTGATCATAACGGCACTTTTGATAAAAATTAACCGATTTTCAACGTATCTTAATTTTTTTAAATTAGTCCTCTCACTTAAGAATACAAAACACATTCAAATCACTTTTTACAATTTGCAGATAGTTTCAAAATTATGAAGCGAAACAGACCAACCTTGAATTTTGAAACGGGAAAATTTCGTGTTTTGACTTTAATAAATTAATTTTGACGTTAATTTTTAGCTCACTTAAAATTTTTATTCAGTAAACTTAGGTATATATCCAACAGACATCATTGCAGAGTTCATAGGTTTTTTCCAGAATTGAAACATGTTTTTTTACTGAAATATGGGTAAAACACTACATAAGACAAAAGACTTGGCGGCCATCTTTTATCCGCCATTTTGGATGGAAGAAAACATGAATAATTAGGGGACTTTTCAAGATTTGTTCTACACATATCTAGGAGCTTATCTTGAAACTTTCAGCTAATTATGAATTACTTTCATATCGACCCCTTTCTTGGGCTAAATTTACTGGGCTATAAAGATTCTTTCTCCGGTGTGAGCTACACAACCAAGTCTACGGACGCCAATTTTCAGTGGCTATTTCATAAAATTATCTTATTCTTGCTTCTTCTTACGCTTTTTCTGAAAAGATCAACGTAGATGCTTATTCGATGCTTTCATCTGAATAAGTAGATTACTATTCCAGGGTCTATAGTAAATATTATTGGCCTTGCTGTGTTTGATAGACCATCCTTTTTCATTTATAATAAAGGTTCATGAGCATTCTGCATTTCACAATCAGAAATTTCCTTAAGAGTTATGAGGAATGTCATAAGTAGTTATTTTATAAACATATGCAGAAAAACTTGCATAATGTGATCGTATCTTAATTAGCTCGTCTGTTAAGAGGAAATGTTTTCTTATTTAAATTATTTTGTGGTAATATTTTTTCTGTTTTATGAATTTTATGCATACCATTCTAGGTACACTGACTGAAATGCCAGCCGTCCGATTATTTGCACTGTACGCTGGGGTAGCATTATTGGTGAATTTCTTTCTGCAAATGACATGTTTCTTGGGGCTTTTCATTTTAGACTCTAAAAGGGAAGAGGTAAAAATTCATTCTTTTATCATGCTTGAATTTTTTAAATTTCATCCATAATAATAACTTGGTTGGCTTAACTGAAATATAACATTCAAATACATACGTCAATTGTTAGCACAACAAGAATTCTTTCTATGAAGACTCTGCCATTTCTATAAATCATGAAATTCGGATATACTGCAGAATTCTTATTTTTTCGAATACAAAGTATAGAAAGAGAAAGTAATGTAATCGTCAGAAAATTCGAACACAAGATTTTGAATGAATCGCCAAGTTTTAGACCCCTTGAGTCGTAAAGTACCGTCTTTGAAATTATGCCTGTGTGTCTGGGAACACAATGCCGAACACAAAAGTCAGAAAGTTGAAGTTTCATATGTGATCTTTATACTTGAATTTAGATTTCTATCAAATTTTGAATAAAATACACCATAGGGTTGACTGTTTGTCAGTGTGTTTTCTCTTGTGAATATGAACTCGATAATTCTAAAATACAACATACTACATGCATGAATTTTAGTATGTGATCTTTACAAAGTTGTAGATCCGTGTTGAATTTCAGACAAAACGATTCAAAAGGAAGAAATGCTGTTTCAAAATGTATTCTCGATTTTGTTCCGTACACGACGAAAAGTAACCCAAAATCCTCCACATTGTGGAAGTATACAAAAAGTGAGCACTCCCTATGCTTTTCGATCATTTAAATATATTTAAGTGTAGAAGCTCCAATGGAAAAGAATCTATGTGTCAGCATTACGATTTATATTCTTCACTCAGAGTTTTTGGAAGATTATGGAACCCTCAATTCTATACCCCAGTATGCATTCACCTCCAATCAACTCATAAGACTATATCAAACTCCCCGCAAGAAAAATGCGCACAGATTTAAACGAATACCATATTTTTGTGACGCGACGGCTAAAATTCAGTGAAGAATCAGGAATACTCTTATACCTGCTATGCCTTTCTATCAGGATTGATTTCTTAAAAATGGACGATGATAATAGTGCATTTCTGTATCAAGAATTCTGTAACATTATACGCGCCATTATGAGTGAAGAGGCTGAGAACTCTCTGTTTAAACGTTCACTAACTCTCCAGCATTCTCCATAGATGATTGCTATATTGTATGTATTTATTTCTATTTTCCGTTTCTTTGTTTCTGTTGATATCCCTTTACGCCAAACCGTCCTTACCGTACATTTGTCTTATCAATTCAGTTTCCATCTAGTGGGTTATTAGTAATAATAATGTAAGTAAAAATGTATTTTTCGGATGCAGGTAAAATGTTTTATCATTTAAAATGTGCGTAAAATATTTATCTTTAAGCGAAGAAATTGCATTCACTAATTAGAGATTCTGTTTACAGGAACGTAGAATGGACCTCTGTTGCTGCTTCACAGTTTCGAAAGAAGGAGATGTTGTTAATGCTTACTTCAAAGATGGAATAATGTTTAAAACTATTAAAGATTTTTACGCTCCTTTTCTTATGAAAAGCTCCGTGCGATACATCGTGGTAAGATTTCTTGTTGCTATAGTTTATTTTTAACGAAATATTTTCGGGACCATATTAATTTTTTTTCATTGTTTTCAGATGATAGTATTTGGAGTCTGGTTGTGTTCATCCACAGCAGTTTTTTCTAAAATCGATATTGGATTTGATCAAAATCTAGCTGTTCCAGAGGGTATAAAAATTTGAACCCATCTTTTTATAAGATTTTGATGACATTTTCACAGTTTATTTTTAATGGAAAGAAATAGTAATTTTTGCTTATTTTCTACTTTTTAGGACTCTTACATGCTGAAGTACTTTCAGTATCTAGAAAAATATTTGTCAGTCGGACCTCCTGTTTACTTCGGCATTAGCGATGGCTACAATTATTCCGACATCAAATCTCAGAAAAGAATTTGCTCAGCTCAAGCCTTCTGTGAACCTAATTCTATAACTTCTGAACTCGGCAGAATGGCCAGAGTGAAAAACAGGTATTTATTCACTTTAAATAAAAAAATTAGTATGAAAAAAGGAATTTGGGTGCATTTTAATCTTTATAAACTTTTCAGGACGTACGTAGCATTTCAACCTATATCTTGGCTGGACAATTATTTTGAATATTTGCAAGCGGAATCATGTTGCTATGAGTTCAGAAGTAATGGAACACACTGCCCTTCTTATGTCGCTCATCAGCATAAGGGTATGTTTATTTTAAAAAAAAGCTGCATAGTTATGTGTTACCTATATCCAGATTTTATTTCTTTGTTTTTTCTGACTTCTCTTTTCGTTTAAGGTTTATGCCGATCTTGCCGAACGAGAAATCCATCTTCATTGTCGGAAAAGGAGTTTATCAGAAGACTTCAATTCTTTATATCTGATTCTCCTTGGGAAAAATGTCCAAAGGCGTATGCATCCTTTTAATTTGTCATATTCTAAACACTTTAATTTCCCTAGATCATTTATGACAAAAAACCTAATCTAGAAATCATGAAATTGAGAAATCATAAAATGGTTTCTCGTTATTATCGAAAAATTCATTCAGTACTCATTATCTGAAATAATGATTTTATGCAATTAAATTAGTGTGTTTACGTTTTCAAAACTAACATGACTAAAGTAATGATGGGTTGATCATAACGGTTATCGGATTTGCCTCAGATACTAAGAGCATATAGTAACTAACTGAGACGCTCTGCGTCATAAGTTGTGTAGGTTGAATGCAAGCGTTTTTCAAAATTAAGATTAATATAGATGGATTTATCGGACCTAGAGAAAATATATAATTATAAGTAACAGTCTTAAAATAGTCCGTGTCCTAGTTTAGTTTAACTCTTTGAACACGGCTAGAGTAAGAATTCAAGTGCCTCAAAAACTGGGGTAAATTTTCATTCATGAAATCAAAATTAAGTCCTCCCTTTCTCTACAGAAATTCCAGGAGGACGACACCCTCGGTTACGCGATCAATTGTCAGCAACGGAAGAAACCAATTTTCTCCCGTAAAATTCACACAGTCGCCAGAAACCGCCTGAGTCCGGCCTGTGTCGAATGAGGCGGGATAGGGCTCAAAGGGATAATTAGTTATATTTACGTCCAAGTTTGCAGCAACACGAGGACTATTTTCGGACGAATCTCGTAATTTTGAACCGTGTAATAATATTAATTTTCGTTTTTTTCTGGTTTAAAGTGAGTTTGATAGTACTCATACTATGTATATACATCAGAAAAGAGAACAAGAAACTGTAATTCTTTCTTAAAATGTTTACTTCATCTCTGAATATGTATATTATGTGTATTATTTTTCTCACTATAACCATTGCTTTACTACTTCAAAGCGGGAAAGCCATGTTTAGTTCTTCAATTGATATTTCTTCTTCTGGGAATTCTACAAGAATAAAAGGTGAGTTGTCACTTTTTCACTGAGTAACATTTATATCATTTGTATGAAATCTGGAATCCAGTTTCAGTTTCTTACAGATTTGCAATGTCCCAGGCAACAAAATATTTTTATACTGTAAATCAAATCATTTAGAGAAAGCCTGTCGTTTTGGTTGTTCTATATCAAAAAGAAAACTTGCGGAAGGGCGAATTGATAGAAGACAGAATTGAAGTCAAACTGCCTTGACGAGACCGAATAAGCTGTCCTGGCGTTGTTCCCGGTGCAAAAGCATGCACTGGGCATTGGAGGCATTCAGAACTAGAGTGCAACAGCCCATGATTTTTGCTAATCTGAACTAGGCATCATATTGTATAAGCGCTGAAAATGAACTATTTGACAATTATGGATTGGTCCACTCAAGTTTCCAACGGCTCATCTCGCTTTACAATTTGCACCTTAAGTTTGGAAAGGAAAAATGATCGCAAATCGGGGAAGAGAATCATTTTTTCAATCAAATTTATTTTATTGCACTAAATGAGAAAAAGATGCACTGTTAGAAAAATATCCAATTTCACTCACCTGGACCACCAATGCCAGGAAAGTTCAATTCTTACTACAGTCAGTGACGATTAAAGCTTACAGTATGATGAAAGCTGCAAAGTATAAAATTGTGCAGAGTCAATTATCCTAAATACGATTCTATTCTTTTGATATTTCAGGTGATGAAACTCTATATTTGAAATGGACGTTGCTTAATTTCATGGAAGTATTTTTATAACGTTGTGACACATAGAAATACGTATTATTTCATTCAGACGTGATACATTCACTCGCAATTCTCTATGAACTACCAATCTGAATTGTCATTGTCAAAAGAAATTTGGCCTGATTGACAGTGATATTCGTGAACTCGTTTGAAATTAAGATCTTAACTTACTGAAAAGAATTCAGATATATAGTTATTTTAAAAATATATTCTGCGATTGTAATGCTTGGACTATAATAATGGCGAAAATTTATTTACCTTTAGATGTTTTCAATCAATAATTATTTAAAAATTTAGATTTAATTATGCATGACCTAAAACTGAGATGGTTGAAAATTATGGTGCGTGCATTTCATTTTACTAGTTCGTATTAATTTCGATCTTATTTGAATCATTTAGATTTGAATAATTTTTTCCCGCTTCAGAAAAGTTAAAAAAATTCTTAACGTGATAATATTATTTAATATACTATTTTTAATTTCAGATCTAGAGAGATTCATATTTAAAACTGAATTCTACTTTCAGCGACGAACTTCATGACATATCATACTACTTTGAAATCATCTAAAGACTTTTATGATGCTCTAGACTGGTCAAGGAAGATTGCTATAAATTTAACTAAAATTTTAAGAAACGAATCGCATAATGACAATATTCGGGTTTTTCCATATAGGTAAGTTTTTCATATATCTAAGTTATTGCTCTTCTAGTTCGCGATATATATCAATAAGTATAGTATCAGCTTCTCTATATATTATATATAGAGAGAAAATATTATAATATATTATTCAGCATCATTTTCAAAATTATGATGACTATTATAGATTGAAAAGTAATGGTTTTGTAAAAATAGTATTTCTTGAAATGGGGAGTCACATGTTAACACAGAAAGGTATTATAAATGAAACATTTTAAAAAGTAAGAAATATGGAAAAAAGTTTCTTGTCATTAAATTTACCTTCTACAATAATCAGCAAGCTGCAATCAAGATGTAGCTATTTTGCTATTTTTTGGTTTG
This sequence comes from Araneus ventricosus, assembly GCA_013235015.1. Taxonomy (NCBI): domain Eukaryota; kingdom Metazoa; phylum Arthropoda; class Arachnida; order Araneae; family Araneidae; genus Araneus; species Araneus ventricosus. The sequence continues at coordinate 18,276 of BGPR01018922.1, read as the reverse complement.
TTCAAGGTATGCTCTTTAATCGTGGGATCATTTTTAAAGAAGGAGAAGAGCCAAAAATAATAAATTTTGCGTGACAATTTGCTAAAAAGAAAAAAAAACAATAATACGTCAAAAAGATCAAAAACACATGGAACATGTTTGCTCTATCTATATACACTCCCGCAGTAGGTAGACCACAAACGATACAAGCAATTCATAATCCTAAATATAATTCAAAATCATATATAGTATTAAATGCAGTGGCGGTTCGTCCATTAGGACTGCAGAGCTGCAGCACTCCTTGAAATTTTTTTAAAACTTGTATTTTCGTTTTTAATCTTATTCACTTACTTTTTCACTCTCAGAGTTCCATGACTTACGAAGATGCAAAGAATTAATAAAAAATTGAAAAGAAGACAGAAAATGAATCAACAAGTACGAGAGAAGCAGTTCTGAGCTACAAAGTACTCTGCCCCAAAATTCGATCACTGCGCAGAAAATCCGGAGAGAAAATGCAACCCTTTAACTTGGACGGGCTATGGGCTGCCGTGCGAGTAGTTCTGGCTGGCACGGAGCCAACTGAACGAGAAAAAGATGCTATTTTTAATTTATTTTTCTTTTTTTCCTCATTCCCACACGAAGTGGCAATCTCATTGGCTGCTTATGGGTTTTGGTTTCGGTTTGTGTTGTGACGACAGAAACACATCTGGTTGATTGATTATTTGCTTTGTCTTGATAGAAGCCTAGATTTCTTTTGAAGAAGATATTCATTTTTACTTTCTCGTATACGAAGTATACAAAGAGAAAGTATTGTAATCGTCAAAAAATTCGAACTCGAGATTTTGACGAATCTCCTCGTTTTAGACCTCGCTGAGTCCGAAAAACACAATTTTGGAATTATGTCTGTCTGTCTGTGTGTCTGTGTGTGTGTCTGTGAACACGATAACTCGAAAACTATTAGAGCTACGGGGATGAAATTTGGTATGTGGTCTTTAAACATAATTTGTAGGTTTCTATCAAATTTTGGACAAAATCCGTCAACGGGAAGTCTGTCTGTCTGTATGTTCAGGGTCATGCAAACGCTATAACTCAAAAACTTGAAAAGCCAGATGGATAAAATTTTATACACAGTTTTATCGTCATGAATGTAGGTCCGTATAAAATTTTGGGCCAAATCCGTCAAAGGGTTGACTGTCTGTCGGTCTGTATAATCGCATACTTGTTCAGTTTTGAAACTAACTCCCTGCGCATGCCTACTAGTGGCAATGCCTATGCAAGGAAGGGACGCTCCGAAACTTGGCAGTTTGCCAAAAACAAATTCTGGAGTGATTTTGTAAGGAAGAGTCTCGCCAGGTCCTGTTGCGCAAAAGAATGAGCAGAGGATTTGAATTTGTTTTGATCCTTCAAACCACGCTTGGTTCCAACTTTGGTTTACTTGCGACGGAAGTTTATTTGACGTCTTTTATTATTCTAGTTTTCTCTACATGTGTTAGGAGTATACGAGAAAGTGTAGGGGAGACCACTCCCGCTGGTTTGAAGAGTGTTATCGTGTGAAGTGGGCGAGGAGGGAAGTGTATATGTGGAGCTCTGTTTTTTCTTTTAGTCAGCAGAATCGTCACATCAACATTCACTTAACTTTCTATTAGTAAAACTAGTAGTAAATGTCATATATGTTGGTTATTTAATTTTTTGAAAAGTAGGAAATTTCATATCTGGTTTTGGAATTAAAAAATTTGGCCTACTGAAAGTTAAAGTATCTTTTAAAATATGTATTCTCTTGATAAATGTTATCTTGCAGCCCTCCTCGGTTCTGAGTTCTCGATGCGCCACTGATTAAATGATCATGAATGCCACCTATAAACGGTCAATAAATCATTAAAAACACCTAAAATGATTTCATAACTTTACAAATCATCAAAACAGCAAGGCATTCGAAATCATAGTAAGGAGTATAAGGAGTCATAACGACATCAAAAATGCCATAAAACACTGTTTCAAGCCAGGAAATATAGTAAATATCAAAAACGAAAAATCATAAAAATTCATTAAAAAGCTTTGTAGATTATCATTCTCTCAAGCCATAAAAATCAACAGAAATCTTTCAATACCCTCATATTTTAAACCTAAACTTTATCCAACCAAGATGCAAATCAAATAAAACTTCAAAAGAATAATTAATAATCCAAATTATGTCCGTTTGAGGGAAAATCTTTAACCTAAATTTATGCAAGAAGTTTAGTGCGACATCATGAATTATTCAAAATACTTCGATAAAAGCATCCCAAAGAAGATTCACCCAATAATAATGCTCGAAACTTCATAGTTTATTTAATCTTCAAAATGATAGTAATTCATATCTCATAAAGAAGAGAACCAAAAATGCTCATAATATATTGTTATTTTAATAAGAACAAATTTTGTAATTTTTATTTAATAAGTAGAGATAACATATAAAATCATCAGGCTTCAAAGCAGTCCAGACAAGTGTTTTTAATGAAAACAAGAAATATTGGTTTTAATTCAAATATAAGTAACACATCGACGCCAATCATCATTGCAATTAACAGTAATTATAAAGTATTTTATCACAGATCATAGATCTTATCTTCGAATCGTTTCAAGAGGAGGGAAAAACTATCTCATTTATTCGCCAGAATCTTCATTTGAAAGAGATTGTTTGAGATTTCACTAGTAATCTATGAGTTAATTTGTAAGTTAAGACTCGATGGCTTTATCGTGCAGGTACAACGGCTATACAATTGCTTTTAAAATCTCTGTTCTGTATGATCTTAGTTCATTTAATCGTATTGATGTTTTGTGATGTTGTTCATTTCTTTCAGCTTTGTCCATGTCTTCTACGAGCAGTACTTAACCATGTGGCCTGACACTGTGAGGAGTTTGACTTTGTCTGTATTTGCAGTATTCGTAGCAACATTTCTCCTGTTAGGATTGGATTTACATTCGGCAGCTATAGTCACGACAACCGTCATTGCAATTGTGGTCAATATCATGGGTCTTATGTACTGGTGGAACATATCTTTAAATGCTGTATCTCTAGTGAATCTAGTAGTAGTAAGCTATCTGTTTTATAGAAATCTTTCTAATCATTAAAGTGCGTTTTTGTGTTACATGCATGTACATATCGATTTTTTTCTCACTAAAATGATTGCGAAAAAACAGAGGCAGCAGAAGTAATTCTTCATGATTCCCGCAGAACGTCATTGTTAATTAATCATAAAAAATAAGAACGCAAGCAGTCAATTACACGTAGTTACGCTTATAAATGTATAAAACACTGCATCAGTTTGCAGACCTGATAATCTATTCTTAATTTATTAAAAAAAATTAGGAATTGCTCTGAAATTGTGATCTGGATAGGATAATATTGTACAGAAAATGTATAACTGACATAAAAAAAAAACCTGAATTGGCATCACTAAAAAGCAAAATAGGATAGATTGCATTAATTTTCTTTCATTAGTTTGATTTTAATGATTTATTAAGGTTTTTAACATTCGAAAAATTCACCCTTCACGTCACTGCCAACCCTGGAGTAACAATTCCAGCGATCCCTAAGTATAAATAAGAAGACAGAACAAAAAAAAAAACCAATCCCACAATTTTTAGGAAGGTTTTGACAATAATCATTAATATAACCGGTTGTAATTCATTATCAATTCTTCCTTATCGTCGCATCGAACAACACTAACAGCCAAGGGCGCCCATATGATAGTTTGTAGGGGGGCTAGTCCTGGGGGTTTGGAGTATTTTTAATTTTTTGGAAGACAAATGGCGACTTGTAAGTAGCCATAAAAAATTTCTAGTTCCAACCCTGTTGAAAACTTTGTTCTGTTACTAAAATACTAGGCCACGGTACTCATACTCTATAAAAAAGAATAACACGTTATTTTAACTACTTTATTGAGACCAGTGAATATTTAGCAACACAAATGCAGGAGCAAAGTCCTTATACTTTAATACAGAAAACAAACTAAAAATGTACACCTCATAAGATTTTACACTGTTATTTATATAGAGAACAAACTGTAAGGTGAATTATTATGCATAGGTTAGTTTATGGATTTGACACTAATATTTATCTGAAAAGGCAAACTGTAAATTTCTTGTCTTGTTGCCAACAAGTCAATCATTTGTCCTCGAAACCAGGGTTTTTAGCTCTTTCCCGCGGAGGATAAAAGAAAATTTTATCCTCCAAATTCAAAATTTCAACTCGCATTTTACGTTTTAGATCTTCCTGAACATTAATTCTTTTCGACTTTTAAATCATTTTCTTTGAAGAAAAACACATGACTACACTATATTTTTCTTTTCCCTGAGAGCTGGGGAAAGAAAAATATAGTGCAGTCATGTGTTTTCCTTCAATATATTTCCCCCCTTGCCCCCGGGTATGGGCGCCCCTGCTAACAGCTCCGAATCTTGGAGCTGCAACTGTATGGAACAATGTAACTAAAGGACACATTATACCCTTTCACTGCACTCGTATGATACTCCTCTTGTATATATTTTATATTAAACTCGGATTGTAACCCTCTATGTACTTTTCTTTATATTCTTCTTTGTTTATGTTTAATTATGTTCCACTTTATGTGTTTTTATATCTCATGATGTATTTTTTTTATTTTGCTTTTCAATAAAGTTTCATACATACTCATCCAACCGACAGGGAGCCGTTCAGACTCCAAGTTCGGGTGTATGCTGTGGTGTTATGTAAGATTTAAGAGTTCTTATGCAATCACAAAAATGGTAAATTTGAGCTAAAAGGTTTCGAAGCCAAATAAAAAATTAAAATGAAAGTAGTTAATCATTAAACGAAAAATTAAAAAGATAGAAAGAAAGCATTTTTTACAATGTCATTCTAATATAATCAATTTCCGTTATAAAATGAGCCTTTCATTTTATGTCAATATTTCACAGTAGAACATGATAATGACGATTAGTAAAAAAGTTATTTACTTAGTTTAAAAATATTAAAAAATTATAATATCATAAAATTGATAAAAAAAATTAGTTTAATACAAATAGAGCAAGAAATTAAATTGCTTTGAAGTTCAACTTTCGTCGTCATTGGGATTTATTTCCCTTCTATTGATGTCGATTATCATCGTGTTCAATAACAAGTCTCTTATTCTGAAGCTTGTAGATTAAAAATTGTTTTATTTTAAGTATAGAATATTTCTTGGATTTAATTTCATTTTAAATGTGCATTTTCAGGTTTCATCATAATTTTTTCATATATAGTTTGAATAATAATCTTTATAATTTGCAGGCCGTTGGAATATCTGTTGAATTTTGCTCACATTTAACCAGAAGCTTTGCCCTTAGTGCAAAACATTCCCGGATTCAGAGAGCGCAAGATGCTTTGTGTGAAATGGGGACATCAGTAAGATATTCAGTATTCTATAATTTTAGTAATATTATTTATTTCTCTTCTAAACTTGCTTCAATAAAATAAAACTGCTCTTGAATTAATTAATAATAATTCGTTTAAAATGTTTTAAAATATGGTGGACAAACACAGGAATAGGCATTATTATGTCTTTACAATTCGGTTTTATATTAACGTTTTTAATGTGGGTTTCTTTAAAAATATACACAAGTTTTCATTAATTAAGGAAAGCCCACAAAATTGGACCTAACCCAAAAAGCTATAAGTCAATTTTCACGAAATTGATAAAAAGATATACAACACTTAATAGTGCTGAAAGTTGCAAAAGCAATTACCAGTAACTTATTTTGTTTTAAAAATTAACACATCTAAGAAATTTTCAAATTCTATAAGCAAAATTTGTTCAGTGAAAGTATTAGCTGGATGAAGTGTTATTTCCCAAAGCAGCAATAAAGTACATACGAAAATAAGTGGTGCTATCGGTTATGCCATATATGAGGTCAGTCGAAAGCGAGATTGATTGTTCTTGTAAAGTTGCTCTATGAGTAGTAAGGGTGTGAGAAAAAGATTTTAAGAGGATCCCCTCTGTCTAGAGTGTCCCTCTTATGTCCATCCAACCGCTTCAGTTGCCATAATGGCGTCACGCACGGGGACATGGGGCAGCGTTCTGTCTAGAGTATCCAAAACGTGCTCAATGGGATTCAGATCTGGAAATCGAGTTGACCACTCCGTACCTCAATTGATTGCTGCTAAAGATAACTATACAAGCCTTTAACTCTTTAATCCCGAGGCGATTTTTTTCTTCTAGCCCGTTTAAAACCGGGAGTTTTTGAGAAGAAGCAACATGAAATGGACTCTCCCAACCTAGGTAGCCATTTACCCCACTACCCCACCCCTTGCTAAAACTTTCCCTTAGGCGCAGAGAAATGGGCTGTGGTTGGCAAGGATAATTGGACCCCCTACCGCGCTTATCTCTTAAGCGATCTTCGAACCTCACCTACCCTGAAAAGAAGCCAACCGCCTTAGACCGGCCTTCGTCGCTGTTAAGGGGAAATTTTTAGACCGCCCGGGACCGCCTGGCTCGGTGTTAGAGGGTTAATCTAGAGTTACCTCTTTGTAGGATAAAATTATCATCTATTGAATCGCAATAATGACGTATATAAACACCAACGGCGTCATCTAGGCTGATAGCCTTGTAAACAAGCTACTTCCCTGAAGCTTTCTGCCCACAATAGCCACAGTAGACGCTGGTACCATCCTTCCAGTAATTTCAAAATGGCATGGCCTAAGTTAGGTTGGTTTCTAGGTCTCCGTGAGCATAAAGGCAAAGACCTATCACGACGTTCATCGTGTTGATGATTTCCGGAACCCTCTTGATAATAAATTCAAAGTTTGAATAATTGAATTTACATGAACTACAGAACGATCGCACCTGCCTCATTCCGGTTTTGGTCTTTTTCTATTCTCTCAAAGACCGCCCAACACGTCAAATGGTTAATCTAAGTCATTTTAAGGAATGAATTTTTCCAGATTATTTCACACTATCGTTCTGAAATCTACAATTACATAAATATTTTTATGCTACTCTCGGAAAACGCAGCTTGATTGCAATGATGCTTATTTACATATTGCAGTTTCAATCAGCAACACAGTCAAATTTCATATCGATTGATTTTATGGTGGGAGAAAAGCTCCAAATAATAATATTTTACTATCTGTTAGTGCACAAAGTATGCCAAGGGAAGTAATATTTCCATCTAAAAATGTCAACAAAAGCTGCAAGCAAATAACAAATGTTGACTTTTACCTTTAATAAAAAGAATCAGAATATTTTTATTATTCACATTGGCAAATGCATATAAGATGTGCCTTACAGCTTAAAACGAATTGTGAAAAATAATCATTTAACATTTCAAAAACAAACACGTAAATACATCGTGTCCAGTGTGTCATTACACATCTTTTTAACGAGTTCCAGCCGTTTATAAAATTTTTTCCTTAATTTATGGATACTAAAGTATGTTTCCAAATTTCTAATTATCAAAAAATTTACTATTTTACGGTTGTAATATCAATAGCAAATAACATTATTAATTGTTGGTACGATTCCAATAAATTCCGTTTTTGAAATTGTGCTAATTTTAAGCAAGTTACATTTCCTTTAATTAGAGTCCTTAAATAATCCTTAAACATTAATTCCCGATGAACATATTATTAAAAATAGTTAAAAATCCAGAATTAATTAAATATACAGTTATTTAATAATTCTGTGTAGATACTACAATTTTAAGTAGAAGTTAGATTTTTCCAAGGAGTAGTTATGAAAATGAGTATGAATTTTAATTCCTTGTGTTTTTAAACCCAATGGTCTGGTTTTAATTCCATTCAAACATCTTTAATATTCAGACCTTTCTATTTCAAACGACAGAAACATCGTTTAGACATCTTTAAAAAAGAGAAAACTATTTTCTGAAATTGCCATAAAATGTCTGATGCGATTTTGCGCCAGAAAATAAATATACGATGGACAAATTCTTCACCAATGAATAGGGAGAGATATAGTCCCCAAGTCTTGTTGACTATTTTAATTGTTGAATTTTCTATTAGGATTGCCCTTTTCAAGTTTGTTTATGGTTAATTTTATGTGCAAAATTTTATATAAATTTTATGTCATAGAGTGATTTTATGTTCATTTTGTATTTTAACCGTTCAAATATTAGTTAGCTTTACTTTCTTTAAATTATAAGTGAATTCAGGATTTTGCGATATTCACTTTATTTGATGTTATTATTTACTATATATATATATATGTGTGTGTGTGCGCGTGTGTGTGTGTGATATTTTAATTTTTTTAACTCTCTTAAATCATTTTTAGCGACACCTCATTTTTAATTACTTCTACTTCCATCGTAATAAACGCACTACGACTTTCATTTCGAGTCACGAATCTTCCGGGAAAATAACCTTTTCGCCATATATAACTCTCAGTGCATTATTAATTGCCCTTTTTTTATTCAAGCATGTAAGTTGACAACAACAGCGCGCCACTCGGGCGTAACCTCTTTAAACGTGGTCATGGAGCTACGTAAAAAATGATTCCTTTACCTATGGGAAAATAGCTTAATATCTTCAATGATTGAATAAAAGACGATTGAACCAACTACTGTCTTTTTCCCTGACCAAAATGGATTACACTTCACATTTAAAGACTGCTGTTTCACACACACACGCACAGTATAAATCGTAAAATGAAAAATTATAAAACGTAAAATGAAAAACGCAATAAAAGTATAATAACGTTTCTTCAGGGAATGAAGTTATTGTGAATTGCTAAATATAAAATATATAAAATATCTTTACTCGGATATACTTTCAATTCGTTTTTTCAGATGTTTGTTATTTTATTTTATTGTTTTTCTCTTATGTTTTGCCTCTTTTATATATATATATATAATAATCTCACTTAATTTTATTCCAAATTCTAATATTATATATTTCAAAATCTTAATGTATTCCAAAATCGCTTTTCTAAAACTCCAGTTTCGTTCTTTTCCCGCGCTGGAGGTATATTAAATCTCTCATTTTGGCTTATTTATTACTAAAAGAATACTTAATCACTTTCACGTGCCGACAGAAAATCATGACGGCGTCTCTTTGGCACCAGACTTTTTCCCCTGAAACGCCTACGTAACTTATTAAAAATACCCAATATTCCCTTCACTTTCATCACGTGTCCATATGTTATTCCCTTATCCGAGAGAATACAGGGATTTTTCTGTGCACTTTCACTTGTAACCTAAACGGAGATGCACGTATCCACCACTCTCCTATCGATAAAAAAAGAAATTAGTTAATTACTCGGCCTGTGTTTATTTTCAACGACTACAACCACGGATACGTTATATATATATATATATATATATATAACTTGTTATATATGATCATACAGAAACAAAGTAAACAAGACATATCTGTTGTTATTAAAAGTATTGAAAAAGGCAATCCAAGTATATGGAGTTTTCAACAATTAATATAGCAGTTTGGCTGTGGACAAGCTTTAGCCAGGTTACATTAATTTTGCTGTACAAACCATTCCTGTTACTAAAGTTGTTGAAAAAACAAACAGGGCAATTTACCCTAAAATGAAAGAATTTAGAAAGAAAAATCATACACTAACCCTAACAATAAAACATAATTATATGGAAAGGACCAAAATTCAAGGTAAAAATATGTAATGCAACAATATATTGCACTAAAAACAATAAATACATCATTCAATAAAGTACCCAAACTTATTCATTAAACATTAAATAATCAGTGTCTTTACCTATACTTACCAGAATTCCACAATTTTAATATAAACCGCCACTTAGCTTGACATCACAGATTGCCAAAACTAGATTTCCAACTGTGAAAAAAGCATAATTGACCAAGTAATATAATTAATTTTGATATTAAAGAATTAGTAAGATACCTATATTAAAAATCTCAAAACCAGTTAAAAAATGTAATACAATTATTTATCTAGATATTATATTTGAAAATTGGTGAAACTGTCTATTAATAAGGAATATTTCAATTTAAAAATCCTGGCGCCATCTATGTAATAAATCTGAATATATATATAGTTATTCGATTATGTATCGTACGCTGATTTATTTGTGTATCATCTCCATGTTTTATGCATTTCCTTTTCATAGGTTCTTTCAGGCATCACACTAACAGACTGCGGTATTTTAGTCCTGATATTTGCTAAATCTCAAATATTCCAAGTGTTCTATTTTCGGATGTATCTTGGAATTATAGCATTTGGCACTCTTCACGGACTTGTATTCCTGCCTGTTTTATTAAGTCTTTTCGGTAAGTGATTGAGTTTTAATTAAATGTATTATATGTTCAATTGATATTTATTAGTAATCTGTTGATGAAAGTTCTATTATTATAATTAAACACTCCTCAGAAAATAAAGATACCGGCTTTTCTCATGGAAAAAGCTAATTAAAAACCGTTGACATCACTCTATATTTTGAAGACATTAATAATTTGTAACAGACATTAGTTAAGAGATATTTTGATATTTATGCCATTAGATATCATCTGACTTTTTTAATTTATCTACTATATCAGTTATATTTATTAACTAAGGATATTCCTTCTATATTCTGCACTAAGACATAATTATTTATTTTCTATATGTGATATAAACTAATAAGATGACTGGATTTCTTTTTGATATTTAGTTTTCCTCTAAGACAAAGAATATTTCTTATAAGCATTTCAAAATATTATAATAAAAAGAATTATCTTAAGAACATATAGGTAATCACAGAAGTGAGCAACGATTATGATTTTGAAAATAAATAGAAAATATAGATTTCATGGATTCTATTCACTATTTTAATGTTTTTTCAACTCTTTATTATTTTCAACTACCATTTTGTTTACTTTCTTTCGAAAGTCATCGAAACGTCTAGCATTTGCGAAACTGTGAGCGTTTATACTGAATTATATCGAAAATTAACCCATAAATGCTTTCCTTCTATACTTATCATCATATTTTAATTATGTAGTAAAAAGTATTATTTTTTTCTCAATTTGAACATCTCTTGATGGAAACTTTATTTATTTGATTTACAGTAAGACCAGTACAGTGACATTATTCTTAGCCGATCATCTCTACAGATTAATGCTCAATGACTTAACATTATTAGAAAGATTGCCTAATTGAAATTTCGGGAGAATTGAAATATATAAAATACTTCATCTATATATAATCTCACTTTATAATATGGATTTTACTAACGTTATTAAGCATTCAATCAAATTCTCTCGAAATTTAGAAAAGTATTTAATTTATGAAAAGGATTATTATTTTTGAAACTGAAACATTATCAATTTGAATTCTAGGGATTTGACTTAGAGTCAGATAAGTGAAGTGAAATTATTCTTAGTCAATCATCTCTACAAATTAATGTCCAAGACTTAACATTATTATAAATATTCGCTCATTTCTTGATAAAATTATTAAAATATAAAGTATTTCATCTATAAACCTTTTCACCATATAATATGGGTGTCATTAATGTTGTTATATATTCAATAAGATTTTATCGAAATTTGACGGCTTGATTCATAGGAGAATGGCTGTAGAAAAATAAAGATAAATTGGGAATTGAACAACAAATTTTAATTTTTTACAAGTTTACTTTTTCTGCTTAGAAATATATTGAGAATAATTCATGAGTATTTGATTAAAAATCTTATATTACTTTTCTTCTATTGTTAGTAAAAAAAATTATGAAAATTGGAATTTTTAATAAGTAAAAGCTGAATTCCGGTTTTAGATTCCATTTTAAAAGAGTCACAGAAAAATCAGTAATAAGTCTATTAGAAATTTAATGAAAGAGCTATAGTATAATAATAGTATAGTCCTGATATAGTATAATAATTTTAAAATTGATTTTCTATACCTATTTGTATTAAATGAAAAAAATTCTAAAATATTTTCGTGAACCAGACTCTATTGCACAGGATTTTACTATCTCTCTACAATGTTGCTACGTTATTCTGAATGCCGCAAAACATCCTAAAGATATCGTATTAATATTGTAGAGCATCTTGTGATAATAGGGGATATATAAAACAGATAGGTTATAGGTGTAACTGTCCTCCTCTTTAAGGATAATGGTATTAAAATTAATAGTTTCAATATCTTAAATGAAATATTATATTTATTTTTAGATTAAACAATTTTATCTTTTCAGGTCCATCCTCAAGAACGAAAAACATTGAAAAATCTGTGATATTTAGAAAAAGTTCTGATGCGGCTTTCATAAGTAGAAACCAAAAAGAAGCCTCGTTAATAGGCATGTGACAGAGTGAATCTGTTGATCATTAATAAAGTATTTCAAATAAATGTCTGCTAAGAGTTTGTTTTATTTTGAAAGTTGAACCATAAACGATCATTAACATATATAGCTACAGAGTCGAGGGCATCATATTGACAATTTTATATATCGATGCTATATTTGAATTTCAAAATTTCAGTTACAAAAAATTCATTACTGTGGGCCACCAGCCGCAGCCGAGTACCTGTAGATGGCGCTGCCATCGCGAGTGACGTCAGAGAATCAAGCTTCCGAGAACAGAAGAGAGGACGAGGCGGTTGAAGACGCGTGAACGACGTGAGTCTTTACCTGACAAAGACAAAAGACGACGATGTGCCATCCAAAAGCTTATTTAATGACGATTTACTTCAACTGTACATATCTTTATCTGTAAATATTGCTCAGTATATTAATGTAAACTTAATCCTGATAATATAACCATTTAGATTGATGAACTGTGCATTATTACTATGGAACACAACACTAAGCCTATCTGATAACCGCCTACATTACAATTTTCTTCTCTTAAAATTAACGGGAAAAGAAAACCAAGGCGATTAAGTGCTGAAAAATTGTACAAATATGACAAAATACAGGCTTTAAACGAGAACAATTTACACTCCCAAACTTATTTGGAATGGAGAACGAAACTTAATAATTCAAAATTATCGCAACGCATTGTGGTGGCTGACGTTGAAGCAAAATGCTTATTATATGATATTGCAGGCATAAATGTATTTAAGAAAGAAGTGTTTCATTAGCCCCGTACTTAACGCACAGTCAATACTTAGTTCACTGTTGAGGGTTTTCTGTTGGATGTAAGCGTTAGCGACCGATAAAAGTTTATGCAAATTCAACCACGCTGATTGGCGCTGTCATTTCGCTTGGTTGTATTTAACTTTCTTCAGTTGTGTTTAACTATCGAGTTCTGTCAAGTTCAGTATTTCCGACCAGAAATTAATGAAGAAGAAAATTATCTAGGACTCACTCCGTTTCACAGAAAGCTGATACTGATTTGCAACTTTCATCAATGGGTTTGTTTCATGTGCGCATATTTACCTGCATTTTCATAATAGCATGAAAAATAGCATAAATTTTCTTGAATATACAAAGGTTTTCTTAAAAAATCCCAAATTTTCCTGCATATTTTTTGCTTATTACATGCAGAGTATTCAACCAAATTATGCGAAACTTGCAGAAACATCGACAATATGTTAGAGAATCATTATGTTAAAACTTGAATAAATACTTAGAATATCAAAGGAAATACAAGTATTTGTAGTAAATATTTTTTTACTGCACATGTGCGAAACATAGAGTAATTTTTCTTTCATTACATCAAAGCCTTATATAAAAATTACAATTAAATAAAGTTTAGATTCAAAAAGATATCGGCTTTGCAGAGTGATGAATTTTAGTTGCACTCTAAGTGAAGCTAAATGTTGAGGATTCTTGCACAAATTTATATTTTTAAACTTGAATCTTGGAAGAGTAATATTGAATTTTATGAAAGTTGAATATCTTGATTTACCATATATACTTATAATTTAAATACACTATTTAATTCATATTTCGACGATAACTATTTAAGTCGTAAAATATGTTTTCATAAGTTTCATGTGTAACTCTATCGTTTCAAACATACCGGGAGAAAGTTTTAAGTTTCACAAATCATTTTAAAACGAAATGTAAAAATTTATTGGAATGAAAGATATACTTTCTACCTTTCTTTCCTTTTTTTAAAATTATATACACAAAAGATCGATACTTCATCATATGCAAATTAAGATAAGCGATATCCATAACGAGTGCGATTCCACGCGAAATTTCTGTTGAGTTGACAATACAGCTTGAAATTCTTTCATTTTCTAAACGAGTTAATATTTTACAGGCAAAAGTAAGAAAATTACTTTAGCTTGGAAATATTCAACATTCTTGTATACAAACATCCTCATACTTATTTCCTTACAAATGGAAATACATAAAAAAATGAGCATTAATTTACACCTCTGGAAGAAAATTAGAGCCCTTAAATATCTAGAATTGCTGAAATTTATCCCGGACCATTTCTGATAATTGCTGTTTAGGGTGAATTTTGCAGTCGTTCTCGTCTTTTTCAATTTTAATTGATGGTATGAGATAGAGATGAGGTCTATATTTTTTGAGTGCATTTAAATTACTCTTTTCCAAATTAATTTATCAATTAGTCTTCCTCATCTACAGGAGCGTTCCTATTTATCCTTGCATGTTTCCAATTACTTCAGAGACAATGGGATAATTGGGAATACATTTTTCGGTTCCAAATCAGTGTAAAGTATTGATCTGAAGAGAACATATTTGAAATGATAAGAAACTACTGCATACTGTCTCAGAATGCATTGTACTGCCTGTTCCCAATTACCCCAAAACAGAAGTGTCTTACTGTTTTTCAGCAAAATTGTCTTCTGTTTCGTGGAATATGGCACATAAAATATCATAACTACATGCCTCCAATTTTGAATAAATTATAATCAATCTATCTCCAATTTTCTCGAGAAAAGTTTGGAAATGAACATTTATGAAAATCGATATGTCTGTATGTTATAATACACGAGAAGGAAAGAAACACACATAAAAATTAGTAAAACTTATTAGTTCAATTTAATAGTATAAAGTAAAACTTCCAATACATACAGAATGTCCACTCTACTCTCTTTCGACATTTAGATTACCTGAAAAAAACACTTCTTTCCAACCACCTATTTCAACAATCGTATCTGGTAGTAATAACTGTTATCTGACACTCTGAAATTCCGAACTCCTCATGTACCACGAAATCAAATTTTTATTTATCTAAATTGCTTATTCTCAAACCCGTCACACCCAGTTCACCACCTCACCATCAACTTTATGAATTCTGCATGCATACGAATAATGGGGCTTCATTCTGGCATCTCAAACGTAATCAATTAAAATATACATTTTTGTTGAAAAATCACCCATGGATGATTCGAGATAAATTACTTACTGAATCTCCGCAGGCTCCACTTATTGTTGAAAAGAGTCAAAATAATCACCTTTAGATTCCTGAATTGCTGGACGCTGGAAAGACACAATTCCCACTTTCATCAGAAAAAGAAGTTTTGAGAAGAAGAGAAAACACTAATTTAAGAATTTGTAACATTTTTATCAATTCATTTATCATTTAAATGATAACAAAGCTAGGATATAAATGTAAATTTGTACAGGGTGATTATAATTAAAGTTCAACTTTCAGAAAGCTGTATAGAAAGAAACACGGGTCTGAGTATAATCGAAGAAGGGGGGAAAGTATGGCTGAAGAAAAAAATAGTTCAAAATTTTAGCAATAGATGGCACTTTATACGTTAGAATATGCAAAATAAGAAATGATGGAACACTTTTTGGACCGTTGATGCTCATTTCCATATCCACGGATATGTCAATGCTCAGAATTGCTTCACATGGGCAACGGAAAATCCTTTCGGACATCAACTAGTGCCTATGCATTCTGAAAAAATAACTGTGTTTTGCGGGTTTACGGTATTATTTATTGTAGGGCCATTCTTTCTCGAAGAGTTAAGTCCTGCGAGTCCTGTTACCTGTACAGCCAATGATATACGTTATGAATCTCTTTTGCGCAACCATGCCATTCCAGGATTTCAGCAGCGTGCATGTATGGGTAGCACAATTTTCATGCAAGACGGCGCAACTCTACACATCGCAAATCCTGTTAACCGCCTTCTCAGCATACGTTTCGAAAATGATTAAATTATTAGAAGCCATTTTCCAACAAACTGGCCGCTAAGATCACCTGATCTTAATCCTTGTGATTTCTGGCTGTAGAGTTATCTGAAACATGTTATGTTCAGTGGTCCGATTCCAAACTTAGCTGATCTGAAGACACGCATTACGAAACACATTCACAACACCAGCACAGATATTGATTTGGGAGCCCTCCGCGCTTTTGCGCATGCGCAGGACTGAGTTATTTTCGTCAAAATAGGGGGAAAGTGAAGAATGGAACGGTGATGTTTACATTTTACTGAGCGTGATCTAACAAAGACCTCAGGAAATGAGCTCATATGAGTCATTGCCTGACACCCCTTTCCGGTGTAAAATCGTCCAAAAGTGGTAGCTCCGGAATCTGTTGCTGAACAGTACACCCCGATATGTAATGGAACATGCTATTTCTCTGTTTGAACTTCTGGTAGAAAACGGTGGACAGCATATTGAACATTTCTTGAGCTTCTCGCGGTGGATTGGTTTTCAATTAAGAGTGCCGCAACTGCCGAATGACTTGGAAGTCGTTGTTTTATTCATTGATTATTTTCTCATAAAAACCGTTAGTCATGCACATTGAAAAGTACAGTCGGTTTAAACTGCAACCCACTGCCTTAATTTTTCCCCCTTCTTCGCGTATAATCAGGTCGAATTTCAGGTCATTCTGACCCTTGGTTCTTTTTCACAGATTTTTGAAAACTGAATTTTAATTATAATTACCCTGTATTCATAAGTTGATAAAATAATAAAATTTACACAATAATTTGATTTTAGTTATCTCCCGCAAAATATTAATTTTTTTTTGTGAAGAAACCTTATGGGATAGAAAAAAGGGATTTCATTTCTGAAATGAGCACAGAAAATATTATAAAAGTCAGATATCAAAAATAAAATTATTTTTTAAAATATTTTTTGCAGAATTATGTTATTAAAAGACAACTTTCAAACGTCAAAAGTAATATGTATGTAGATAACAGGTTAGTTTTTTAAAAATGTAAGTTGTTAATTTGACATAAAAGTAAACATTATTATCGAAACTGAACACTACCGGTTTCTTAGATTTAAAATTATTTCATAACATATAATAATTATTCCAAATATATAAAAAAACACAGATCTTTGATACATTAAAAGCCTGTTCCCAAATACCCATGGAAATTGTCAGGGATAATTGCAAACACTAGAGAAAATCCATAAACGGAAAATGAAGTTTCCTCGTAACTTTTATATCCTACAGATCCAAAGAACATATAACTTTACAACTTAATTTGAATATAACCGGTTTAAGAACGAAGAATGAACAAAGTTCTGCAAAACAAGTTTCAAACAAGAAAACTAATTTTTTATTTATTTCTAGATTTATATGCAAAGGGGGCTTTGCTTAATAGTTAGTAACCGCCAGCTTATGTGCAAAAATTATGAACTATTAATAAGAACTTAACTATTAACTTTTCAAGCCATCATATTCCTATAAGAAGTGAATACGGCAGGTGCTCATGTAAAGTTAAAGAACCATAATCTATTAATAATATGCAATGAATTTCTGTTCACTTTAAATATAAGTCGACTTTTCATGTCTCAACCTTTCCTTCATTTTCACCTTCGAAAAGGTGATAATCATTAATATTTCATTACATGGCTTTGGCGTACTTTAAGAGCCAGCTGAATAAATATAACCTGAATTTAAGATACATCACTTCGAGACGGTGATTTCTAATAATTCCTTCAGAGCAAATGCACCTATATAGTCTTTGTATTCTATCTTGGGACTTGGGAAAAAGACAAATTATTCGAAACTTATGGAATACGTGACACTAGCAAAGCATTATATTAAAATTCGAAGCAATT
Source organism: Araneus ventricosus (assembly GCA_013235015.1). NCBI lineage: Eukaryota > Metazoa > Arthropoda > Arachnida > Araneae > Araneidae > Araneus > Araneus ventricosus. The sequence continues at coordinate 375 of BGPR01018922.1, read as the reverse complement.
ACTTTAAATATTTGAGGAAATGAATAATAAATAATTTTTTGCTGCACATGAACAAAACATAGCATAATTTTTCTTCCATAATTTCAAATTCAGATATATAAAGCGGTTTATATAAAAATCCCAGTTGAATACCATTAAGATTCTGAAAGATATATGCATTGTAGCGAGCTGAATTTCATTTTCTCTCTAAGAGAGAAGTTAAATGCTAAGCAACTGCTAAATGTTACGTGCAGCTAAATGATGAGGATTTTTCCACTAATTGATATCTTTTAACTTGAATAATTGAATAGTTATAATGAAATTTATGAAGGTTGAATATTCTGAATATCCATGCATACTTATAATTTGAGTACCTAAATTAAATTGCAGTAAATT